>JAVIAB010000046.1:45169701-45222201 GCA_032433765.1 Megaustenia siamemsis
CCAGTTCCGTGTTGGATGATAAGTCATCTTGCCGTGTCCAGCGACTGACGACTCCAGTTCCGTGTTGGATGATAAGTCATCTTGCCGTGTCCAGCGACTGACGACTCCAGTTCCGTGTTGGATGATAAGTCATCTTGCCGTGTCCAGCGACTGACGACTCCAGTTCTGTGTTGGATGATAAGTCATCTTGCCGTGTCCAGCGACTGACGACTCCAGTTCTGTGTTGGATGATAAGTCATCTTGCCGTGTCCAGCGACTGACGACTCCAGTTCTGTGTTGGATGATAAGTCATCTTGCCGTGTCCAGCGACTGACGACTCCAGTTCTGTGTTGGATGATAAGTCATCTTACACGCCCACTAAGTTTTTCATTCCAGGCTGTGCCCATCTTAACTCCCATCTCTTTCATCCGAAGAAGTGACGTGGATTTGTGTTTGTCAAAGTCCTGTGCTTTTTCCATATCTCTGAGGGCATTGATGATGTCCGCCCAATCCATTGGTTGCCAGTCCTCAACGACAGCACAGCTAGGCAACCTGTCCGCTCTTTCATTTCCCCATACTCCGTATATCCAGCCAGGTACATAGACAAAGGTGACCTTACGTATTTTGGAATTCTACAACGACTCTACCCATTGCATGTGTACAGAGCCCGCCTCCACTTTTTTATCATGCTCATTGAATCACTCAGTATACATGCGTGGATGTAGTCTTGTGACTCTAACCATTTGAATGCCTTGGTCACTGCCATCACCTCCATTGTCATGCTACTCGTGGTCATGGCGTATGCACCACTGTCTTCCTTGACTATTCTGCCTGCCGAACGTGCTGTAAATGCCCATGCATTTTTTTCGTGTCGTCTTACAGATCCGTCTGTATAGATGACTGCATCTTTCTCATCGGTGTTATCGCAGATGAGACGGTTGACCTCAGCATTAACCACGACTGGGTTCTGTTCCCTACTTTTCCTGTCGAGTGTGACAATACATGAGAAAGTCCCCTTGAATGACGTAGGCACCGGTATCCACTCCTCACCAACGCTGAGATTGGTAAGCCCACAGATCTGTTTGATGACATCTTCTGCTCGGCCCACCCATGATTTGGCTCTTTTTAGCCTGGTACCTTTCTCTGTGTTGAGCACGTGGTGCAATGGATGCTCTGTATCTGTACTAATCTTCAGGTATGCTCGTGCTCTCCAGATCTTGATTCTGTCATCCATGGTTGGAAAGTCAAGAAGATACCTCATTGCCACACAGGGAGTGTCCCTCGTACATCCCAGGATAATGCGCATGGCTTCATTTTGTATTTTCTCCAGCCTATCAATTTGAGTCGTACTGACAGTAAGAATGGCCAGGGCATACTCGATTGGTGCGAGGACTAATCCCTGGAACAGAAGATTTCAATACTATAATGGGTTAGGGAGCCGCGATAGCTCAGTGGTTAGTGAACTAGACTACAAAGGACAAGGGGTAGGGTTCGATCCCAACCGACGGCTTCTGGGTTCACCCAACCGTAAAATGGGTACCGGATTTTTTTCTGGGAAAGTAAAGCAGCACGGGCGTAATACTGACCACACTACCCCAAAAATCATGTGCTGAATGTCTGTAAAATATAGGGTCACTAACACCATATTCCCTATACGCCACTTGGCGTGACGGGGGTACTTTACGTTTTTTTTTTACTATAATGGGTTGCTCTAACTTACAACAAACAAACAAAAAAGACTGGGATTCTGTCTTAGCCAGAACACTTACATCTCACTTCTGCTGCATTCTACCATCAGATGTTATAATCGTTCCTGGCACAGTCCCTCATTTTAACTTGAGAATGGCATTTTAGTTTGAATCATATAAATCGTTCAACGCTAGAAGACGAAGATGTCCCGTGTGTTTCTCTTCATTCTTAAAACTGATATTTTGGCGAGAGTGGTTCCATTTAAAATTATTACTTACAAGTATGATTTGTCTAACTTAGTTTGTGTTTACATAATTGATCTATTTTTTCTCGATTAATGCTCGTGAGAATATTTTTTTCTTCTTCAAAAATTGACAAAATATACATATTAAGACATGACAAATTTAAATAGCTGCTCCGATACAAGTGCTTAAAAATTGAGTTATTGCGTTATTGAGTTATTGAGTTATTTGCGGGTCATCATCATTGTACTCCGAACATGGCCATAGGTGCTCAGATCCCCTCCTCAGCAAGTCCCGCAGTGTCCAGCGACTGACGACTCCAGTTCTGTGTTGGTTGATAAGTCTTCTTACACGCCCACTAAGTTTTTCATTTCTGGCTGTACCCATCTTAACTCCCATCTCTTTCATCAAGTGGTTGAGAATGTAAGCTGTAAAGCCTTATTTACGTCATTTATTCCACGATTGGGACCTGAAGGGCTGACTGAACAATAAGGACCGCAAACCCAGCGTACCCGCCAATATGTCTTGGGATCAGGTTTTAGAACAAACGTTTTGTCACTTCCTGTCATGCGAACTCACCTCTACCTTATTTCTATGAGAAATCATATGTTCACGAAATTCAAAATAGGTACAACCAGCCTATGCCACTGTACACTGGACAATATGACTACAAAACATGTTCTACATGATTGCCCCCAGTACACAGACCTGAGAAGAACAATGTGGTCTACACCCACCTCACTGGAAGAGAAACTTTATGGGGCAATCGATTCACTTAAAAAGACAGCTGACTTCATGAGAGAGTCTGGAATCCTACTCTGATTGAGTCTTGATCGCAGAGAGAGAGAAAGAGAGAGAGAGAGAGAGATACCTCTACCTTGTTTATAGAACGACTTCTTTCCTTCTTTATTTGCTTTTGAGCGTCAAAGAGGGATACAGTTTTCGGTCTTTTAATCTTCTGTTGGTATCACTTGTTGTTATGTTTCCTAGTGGTTCTTCTTCATCGTCGTCATCATCATCATCTTCTTCTTCTTCAGCGATTAGATATTGCTATGCATTTAGGCATATTGGAATTATAGGTCCATAAATCAACGACGGCCCATTTTTGATAAGCTACTGTGCGTCGCCGATATAATGGTTTTACAAGAAACTCTTCTTGGTGACAGGACAGTAAATACTCCTGGTTTTAATTGTTTCTACAATAGGCGACACCTTGGGTAGGACATTCTTGTGCACAACAATATGGTGGCAGCTGAGGTTGATATGTCTGCGTGGGACAATGCAGAATTGCAGGTACATGCGGTTAGGGTGCAGACCCAGTTCATTTCGTGATTGTAAATGTGTATGCCTGTAATGGGAAGGTGAACACACAACAATGGCAGAATCTCTTCGAGTTCGATGAAGAGAACGTGATTTTCTGCGGAGACTTTAATGCTAGAGGAAACCAGTGGGGTAACGCCATAACCAACAAGCAGGGAAAAGACCTAGAGAACGCACTAGTGTCAGTCGATTTAGTGTGCTTGAATGATGGAAGGGCAACAAGAATGGCCACTCGAACAGGGGACTCTAATAGTGTCACAGACCTGGCACTGGTGTCTTCCACCTTCGCACCGGTTTGCTGGTGGAGTGCACTGATGTTCCACGGAAATGATCACTATCCATGTGTCCTAATTGAGAAAAGCAGAAATAGAAGCCAGAAAAGGAAGCTCCACACACTCCACTACACGAAAACAGACCAGGACGTCATTAGCAAAATCAGACATAGGAAACAGAGCGTCCCTCGTAGGAGGCAGGATAGATGGGCGCAGCCACCCTGGTGGAACGTAGAAGTCGAGGAAGCTTGGCGGAGCAAGAGACAAACGGCCAAGACATGGCAGAAAGCCAGAAAGAATGGAAGAACACAACCTGAGCTCTTGAAGCGTCTGAAAGTAGAGGTCGACCAAAAAATGATGCACTTTTAACTATGCGCTTAGCAGGCTAAGGATGCCAAATGGGATGACTTCTGTAAAAAAAAGTGTGCTCAGAAAAATCGCTAACCACATTCTGGCGCCTTCATCAGAGCATGAATGGCACAACACGACACAGAGGCATACCAGACTTTCAGAGCACAGGCCGGATATGGCACAAATCTGATGAGAGCAAAGGAAAGGCTTTAAGATTTAAGATTGAGAACACACTTTAAGATTGAGAGAAGGCCCTGCTTGCCCGCTACATTGAGCAGACGGACCAAAGAAATGAGGCTGTAAGAATAAGGATACGGGGATCGCTGTCAAAATTGTGTAAGGATGTAGTGCTGGAAGAAGATCTCACAATCACAACCGATACCATTCGCACGATACTTAAAAGGTCACACAACACTGCTCCTGGTCCAGATGGTGTTCGGTACGATGACATAGGCGATTTAGCTGACGACGACTTGACAAAACTGACCAATGAGTTTATTGCCAACATTCGGAGTGGCCAGATTAAGGAGGAGTGGCTACACAGCTACTTACTACCGCTACCGAAGCCAAACAAGGGCCATTCTCAGATCAGTGCCTACAGAATCATCACATGGCAGAACGCTGCGGTCAAGCTGCTGGAGAAAATAGTTGCCCGTGTCCTCACCTGTCACCTTGAACAGAAACGTGCATTCCCACCCACACTCGGAGGTTATAGATATAACAAAGAGACATGGCTCAACGCGGCAGTCTTTGCCTATGACGTCTTCGAAGGTTTCCACAGACGAGAGGAGACATGAGCTGCTGCTATAGATCTGGAGGATGCATACAACAGGGTACCATTTGAATATCTCATGTATATGCTCCTCAAACTGGCGATGCACCCCTTCCTCATTAGATGGATCGCCGCGGCACTGTTTCAGAGGAAGGTGATACTCAGATGTGGAAGAACTCTCAATCAATCTTTGCCGTGCTCCTGGTTTAGGATTTATGCGAATGACTTAAAATATCCGGACAGTTTCACGGTAAAACTGAATGGTTCTGCCTCATGTAACAATGATTCAAGGTTTGTAGTTAGTCAGCACGAGATTGATGTCTTTTGCTCTGGGGCTGGTCTGATCAACAAGTTATGGATTGAAGGGGCGATAGTTGCAAATATCTGCTCCATCTACATTGGCGGGGGTCGGAATGTGGCTCTCAAACAGAACACAAACCAGATCGACACATTTAATGCTTGTTATACAGGAGACGGATGTGGACCAGAGGCCGCAGTTAATGGCAAAACAAAGACCAATCTCTATGACAATGATTGCACACACACAAAACTGAGAAGTGGAGCCAGTCTTGTTTACTGGTATCTGAACTTTGCCACGCCCCAGAAGACTCACACCATTCAGTGCACTGACGGTATGTGAGGTGCAAACATTTACAGACACCTATTGTCTGGACGAGCATTCTTGGTCGTTTTGTGCAGTGTGTAGTGGGTGTAGTAAAGGCTGCAACGTCATCATCGGTACTTGTCACGGCTACTGTTCACATGGGATCTATGGACACGACTGTTCCGGGTCTTGTCTCAGTGTCTGTCCTTATTTGAGGAAAAATCAGGAAAATGCCTACAATGTAAACATCTTGGCTATACCTGTAATGACACTTGTCCCGATGGTAATTTTGGACTACAGTGCGAACAGACGTGTTCTGATGGCTGTGACATCATATGTACTCTCAAATGTCCGGACAACTGTTTCAACGACACCTGTCAACAGTCGATCGGGAATCTGTACATGCAAGAGAACGTTCTATGGGTCAGACTGCACTCTCAAATCTCCGGACAACTGTTTAACGAAACCTGTGATTCCCACGTTCAGAAGAGTCTGCCGACTACAACAAGCCCAAGCATATGGGCACTTTAATGTGTTTCTGTGCTAGACATGGTTCATTTTTTGGTGTTTTTTTAGTGAAGCCATGGCTCATATCTTGCTGTGTTTCTGTCCTAGCCATGGCTCATATCTTAGCTTGTGTGTGCTGGCCATGGCTCATATCTTGGTGTGTGTCATGTTAGTCATATCTCATATCTCGGTGTGTCCGTGTTAATCATGCCTCATATCTTTATGTGTGTCTGTGTTTAGTCATATCTCTTATCATAGTGTGTACCAGTGTTAGTCATATGTCATATCTTTGTGTGTGCATGTCTGGGTTAGTGATATCTCATATCTTTGTGTGCATGTTTATGTTAGTCATATCTCATATCTTTGTGTGTGCATGTCTGTGTTTGTCACATCTCATATCCTTGTGTGTGCATGGCTATGTTAGTCCCATCTCATATCTCTGTGTGTGCATATCTATGTTAGTCATATATCTTATCTTTGTGTGCATGTCTATGTTAGACATGTGTCATATCTTTGTGTGTGCATGTCAATGTCAGTTATATCTCATATCTTTATGTGCATGTTTATGTTAGTCATGTGTCATATATCTTGATGTGTGTCAGTGTTAGTCATGCCTCGTATCGCTGTGTGCATGTCTGTATTAGTCACATCTCATATCTTTGTGCGTGCATGTCTGTGTTAGTCACATCTCACATCTTTGTGTGTGTATGTCTGTGTTAGTCACATCTCACATCTTTGTGTGTCCGTGTCTGTGTTAGACACATCTCACATCTTTGTGTGTGCATGTCTGTGTTAGTCACCTCTAGTGACTCGGGCAGATGGTGCTCGTAAACCTGGGAGGGCCGACCATCTAAGGGCAGAATCCCCCTACAGAAAAGATCATCTGTTGCCTTGCAGGAAGATTGGGGACAATCAAAGGCTAGGGAAAGCAAACCCGAATAAAATGCTGGCTGAAATCGGATGCACTGGGCCACTGGCGCAGAACACAGTGCAACGTATTAACGGGTGTTCAGTCAGAGTGGATCTGACAGACTCTAATTGTGATGTTCTGTCTGTGGGGGCGACCAACACACTTAGCCTGACAGCTGACTTCATATGAGAGTCTGGAATCCTTACTCTGATTGAGTCCTGACCGCAGAGAGAGAGAGAGAGAGAGAGAGAGAGAGAGAGAGATATCTTATATCTTTGTGTGTATGTCTATGTTAGGTATGTGTCATATCTTTGTATGTGCATGTCTATGTCAGTCATATCTCATATCTTTATGCGCATGTCTATGTTAGTCCTGTGTCATTTATCTTGATGTGTGTCGGTGTTAGTCATGTCTCGCATCGCTATGTACATGTCTGTGTTATTCACATCTCATATCTTTGTGTGTGCATGTCTGTGTTAGTCACCTCTAGTGACTCGGGCAGATGGTGCTCGTAAACCTGGGAGGGCAGACTATCTAAGGGCAGAATCCCCTACAGAAAAAACAATCTGCTGTCTTGCAGGAAGATTGGGGACAATCAAAGGCTAAAGAAAGCAAACCTGAATAAAATGCTGGCTGAAATCGGATGCACTGTGCCACTGGCGCAGAACACAGTGCAACGTTTTAACGGGTGTTCAATCAGAATGGATCTGACAGACTCTAAATGTGATTTTCTGTATGTAAGGGCGATCAACACACTTAACCTGGCTGCACACTTAACCTGACAGCTGACTTCATGTGGGAGTCTGGAATCCTACTCTGATTGAGTCCTGATCGCAGAGAGAGAGAGAGAGATGTGGAAGTTGGTCTTCCGAGCCAACATGCATTTGTCCAGGGCTGCCACAAGGCTACCCATTGTCACCAGTTCTATTTAACGTGTACACAATAACGATCACGGAACAACAGCTACATGGGAGGGGAAGAACTATGACTTTTGCCGATGATATTCTGGTATATCGACAGGGAAGAGACAGACGGGGAATCGCTTCCACAATGCGTGCTGTAGTCGGATGTGTTGGGCCGAAAGGCGCAAATATCACAGTTATACTGCAAACCACAACACAACACGGACACGCCAACTCAACGTTCTTTGAAGGGCGGATGATGAAGAGGTGGGCACCTCTAGTCGTCGGGCGAACGCATGCAAGCAAGCTTCCACAATGTAAGACGAACTCGATCGCATTTCTTCCTGGTGTAGGATTTCATGTGCCTTGGTTAATCCTAATAATAATACCACAGAGACGGGACTTCCTAGAAGAATGTTGAAAGTTCCCTGGACAAAAAAAAAAAAAAAAAGACCAACAAGAAAATTCTCTACGAGGCCAACACGAAAGGAGAGCTTCTAAAAAACATCACAAAGAAACAATGAACAATTTTCGGGCACATCATGAGAAGAGGAAAGTTGGAATACTTGGTTACAACTGGCAAAATACAGGGAAAGAAAGATCGCGGACGACAAAGAGATAAAATACCACATAGCTTGTTGTTATGACATACGAAACAGTCAACAGAACTGATACAATGCACTTTGGATAGAAGATTGTGGAAGGACATGATCGCCTACACCAACCGATATGACACATGATATGGATTTTTTTAAAAGAATAGATGTTTAATTTATGCCAATAAGTCTATAATAAGACATGACAAAATAACCAAGCTATGTTTTCAGCAGAATGTATACTGAATGTAAGGTTATACATATGATGATTTTTGTGGACAATGTCCCAATTTTCGTTTTAAAGCGTAGACAATGGACTTGTGTGTTTTCTGGTGTCTGGCCAGGTGTTTACCTTTTTATAGGTAGTGTATGTCATGATCATCATCATCGAGTGCCGTCTCCGCAACGAAGGTTGGCTACCATGGAGCATCATTGTGCTCTGTCTCTTGCTTTGATGGTGCAGATTGTCATAGGCTGATTTGTCCATCTTTTGATGTTACTCGTCCATGTTAATCTTGGTCTGCCTCTGCCTCTTTTACCTTGTATTTTCCCCTCCAGGATTACTTTTAGTAGGCTATTGTGTCTTTTAACATGGCCGAAAAATCACATTTGTCTTGTTTGAATTGTGTTTTCATTTTTAGTTGTTTTAAGACTTCATTGTTTGTTTTCTTTTCCTTCCATCCAATTCTACCTATTCTTCTATATATCCACATTTCAAAGGCTTCAATTCTCTGTTCTGTTTTCTTGTCTAATGTCCATGTCTCTGCACCATATAAGAATATTGAGAAGATGTAACATTTTGCTATTCTTAGTTTTAGCCCTGGTGTTATTTGTTTGTACATTGTATGTAAATTTTTTTTTATTGAAAGCAGCATATAATTATACTGTCCTGCCTGTTTTGGGGTGAAAAATCCCTATTTGTCAGATAAAATGGTCGGCTTTTTTTTTTTTTTTTTTTTTTTTTCCATTTGGTAACCTACTCATTAGGGAAGAGCCTTTTATTTATAAAACTGTCACCCTACCTTGTGGGAGTGTACGTTACACCCCACCACTTGCTTCGTTAACCTATTGAGGGCAAGTGTTCTAAGTGAGGGAATTCCAGAAATGTCAATTAGACCACAGCCAATTATAGATCTACTTTGGCCTGTGAGCTGAGAGGGAATTCCCGGAAATTCACCAAGAGGTGTGACGTTTTCTGTATTGCGAACAGGGGTGGTTGTTGGTAGAAAGAAATTAGCCGTCTATATCTCCTGCTGTTGAACACGTCATGTTAGTTGGTGAGTTTTCGATTTTATTTTCTGTCCGCTGGCCTCAGGAAATCTATAGTTGGTTGTGATTACACAATTATCGCCATCTTCTTTTTCGATCATTAAAAAAATAAGCTTTTTATTGATACTTTTTTATTTCTAAATTTCTTACTACAACAACAGTGAGAACATACACGAGACTTTGCTGTTCTCCTTTAGAGAGTTCTATATATAATATAGAGAGTGAAGGAAAAAAGAATACAAATAAACAATGGCAGAATAACTACCGGAAGTCACATAAGTTATTTCCTTTTCCGGCTTATGGCTGCTGTCTCATAGACAAGTAAATTCGAAGTATGCAGTTATTAAATAGTTATCTGATCAATCCTTATTTTCTGGATATATAATTGTGCTTAATTAATACACGTAATGCAATATATAAAGAACACAAATTTATCTGTGATGTTATTATGTCGTATAAATACAACTGAAGTTCAAGTTACTGTTTTAATAGTGACATTGAAATGCCTGGCTACTTTTACTTTATATTTTATGATTTCTAACTATTCGTTAGTAGTTGCTAGAATTTTAATATTAGGAAAAAACAATCATTTTTGGCCATGTAATGAGAAGAGAACAGCTGGAATACATTGTAACAACTGGGAAAATTAAGGGACGAAGAGATACTCAGATAGATATAATAATAAAAAATAATATAAGTAAGAAAGCAAAGAGAAAAGACAGATACATCATAATCATAAATTTAAATACATGATAACAGCTTACTTACTAATTAATAATGATAGCAGATAAGTAAGCTAAAGCTGATAATATAAGATAAGATTAAGATAGAATAGAATGAGAATGCTTTGCAGGTCAACAACAGAAATAACTGAACTGATACATTTAAATAACTCGAAATCGAAAGTTGTGGAGAGACAATAATAATCAACGTCTCAGACATTAGAATTCAGTATTTTTATACATTTAAGTTTAAGATATATTTTTCACCAATAAATAATTTATTTCAAGTATACTTTGCCCATAAGATCTCACATTTTATTATTATTGAAATTGTCAATAGTCAAATTATTATTGTTGTATTGAGTATTGTACCACCTATTTAGTATTTAGGCCTGGCATCTATCTAACCTTCTATAATAAATCACCCGTGACTCTACTCTGTCTCTACTCTAGCTACCAATTACCGATAGATAAAATCCTAGGTTAGTCATATAATTAAGCGAAATGAGTGATTAGTTGGCATTGCAACAAAATGCAGCAGTTCTCAATTACCTAAAAATTAGTTTAGAGGGTTTCGGGTTTGTTAGGTTGCCATGTCCTGGTTTTCCTTGATTTAGTTGATAGTCCTAGTCCTGGTTTTTAATGAAATATTTCACTGTCAGGGACAGCCGCAGCGGGACTTTGATTTTTCATTTTTGTCCTGGCTTTTTACCTGCAAAATATTTCGCCTAATCGGGCTCATCAGGAAAATAGACAGTTGGAGGCCACAGAGATATGGGATTTCCTAAATTAAGATTAAGAAATAATGATTAATGCTCCCTGGCCATTTCATTTAAAAAGACAGATGTTGATGATGAGGATCTTTCTCTATCTCAGATAGTAGAGAGAATGAAACTTGAAAGCACAAATTTTAAGCTTTGGGGCAGTCTGAGAGGTGGAGTGTAGGACCATTTATTTGTCTTTGAATTTTGAAATTATAACTACAAATTATGATTTGGGAATGCAGGAAGCGGAAAAGATAACTGCGCGGGCATTGGGGCATATGTATCTTGTTGCCGCCAAGCCTTACATTGTTAATCATTGTTATAATTTATATTGTTAATTAGAATTATATGCCATTTTCAACTCAATGTCTTTAGCTCTTTCCCTACGTTTTGCCGATTTCACTTTCAGCTGCATGTTTTGCAGCAGAGTGCGTCACTCTCAATTATTAGTCTGCGACTAAATGAATTTGATTAGTGTTAACCGTCATCAAACTATATTCCCCTATTATATGTCTTGTATCATCTGCTTGGTATAGTATCGGTGAAATCTACACAGATAGTACTGTTAAGTACCTGTGGCTCGATGTTTACCTTTACTTTTACTGTGTCTGTGAAGTTCGTATAAGCTGTTCATTTAGCATTCTATGTGTGGATTGATTTTTATGCTGAAGACACACAAAAAAATTGCTTTTTCCAAGACAAATATTCAGAAGAATGGTCTTTTGTAAATTAAAAATGAGATAGAAGTGAGAACGAAGCACGCACAATGCAAAATGTTAATTTTCATTGCACATGGAGCGAGCGAGAGACATAACAGAACAATTACTAACTTTAGGTTAGGAAGTGTAAAACATAAATCAAATATTTATTCTGTAAGCACTTCAAACAGAATATGGACAATTATTTTGTTGAAATCGCCAGAACAAGATAAATTAGTAAAAGCGGCAGAATTAACGATGTGACATGTGTTACCAAGGCCATAACATGTAAGTAAAACAAAAAAAATCATGACTTTCAAGTCAGTGGACTGCTTTATGAAGCTAAGCGTTAAACTTTCTGTCTCAGCGTCTCAAAACAGTGTCATGATGCAAGGAAGAACTAAAACAACACGAATAATAAAGTAAAGTCAATATTAGAGCCTGCCTGCCACTACAAACCAATTATATAATGATTATGATGGCGTCTGGCGTCTACTTCCTAAAGATTTGTCCCAGTTTCGCCTGTTAAAAAACCCCCTTTTGTCTCATTTTTAGCTCTGAAGATTATATGGCAACCCTACTGTACTCCCCTAGTTTAAGTTTTTGGGTTCGGTTTTATAGTTTAGTTTGCCCCTCGATGTTGTTTCTCTTTACGCTACATTTTAATTATTAGGATTGAATGCAAATAAAGTGCAGTATTACTCAAGGGAACGTTACTCCTTCTGAACTTTAATTTATCTAACTAAACTAGGATTTTACCTAACTACCAAATAACCAAGTAAATAGTTGTAACTATTTTTATTTTCTTATTATTGATTGAGTTATGACAGTTATTATGTTATATCGGATCGTACTGTTATTTTTAATTTAATTATTTATAATTTAATTAACATTTATAAAGGCAGGCATTGTCTTACAAAATGAAAATTATTAGAATAAATTGAAAATATAAATATTAACAATTTAAAAATATATTTTCACAAAAGTTGGTCCTAGTTTAAGGACATAAATTATTGAAGTTCGGAAGAGTAGCGTCGCCTTGAGTAACAACTATAAGAGTAATGAATTTATTCTGTGGTTCTCTAACACTAATATGTGTCATTAGATAACCTAAATGCCAATGACATCATGACCAATTTGCAGTTCAGTGTTCTAGTCTAAATGTGGCATAATTAGTCAAATGCATTTTGTTGTGATAAGCTTGGGCTTGGAGTTCTGTTGGTGAAATTATTTACCAAATATTTGATTTCAGCTTAGACTTCACACATAATCATGCCTGTTGACGCAGTTGAGAAACCTTTAGAGGAAACCAAACATGAGGAGGATTCTGTCTCCACAGACTCAGATGATGATGATGATACACCTCCTGAACTGGAAGAGCATGACCCAGCTACAGTACAGCAACAGAGTCAGGTTTGTGTTCCCTGTAGAGTAACGGAAAGATTACCTTTACTTAATTGATAAACCATGCGGAAAGTGGATATACTAGGCCAAGATATTGATAGGCATGAAACGGTGATTAGAAACGAGAAACTTAATTGGGCATAAAAGAAAACAACCAACACTAACACAGAACTAGAGTCGTCAGTCTGTGGACACTGCCAGACTTGCTGAGGAGGGGATCTGAGCACTTATGGACATAGTGCAATGATGAGGACCCGCAAATAACTCAATTGATAATTACTTTGATGAGCAGTAGATCAGCAACTTTCGGTAGTGCTAAACTAAAAATAGAAGGAATAGACCTGGAGACAGTTCAGAACTACAGCTACTTTGGACATACTATAACCAATGAAGGAAAATGTACAACTGAAATAAGCAAAAGAATAGGAATGGCAAAAAGTAATTTTAATGTCATGAAGAACATACTAACATCAAAACAAATAACACCAGGGCTAAAACTAAGAATAGCAAAATGTTACATCTTCTCAATATTCCTATATGGTACAGAAACATGGACATTAGACAAGAAAACAGAACAGAGACTTGAAGTCTTTGAAATGTGGATATATAGAATAGGTAGAATTGGATGGAAGGAAAAGAAAACAAACGATGAAGTCTTAAAACAACTAAAAATGAAAAGAGAACTACTAAGCACCGCTCAAACAAGACAAATGCGATTTTTGGACCATGTTAATAGACACAACAGCCAACTAAAAGTAATCATGGAGGGGAAAATACAAGGTAAAAGATGCAGAGGCAGACCAAGACTAACATGGACGAATAACATTTTATTGGGGGGGGGGGATGAGGAAGATACTATGCAATCCATTTTTGACAATCTAAACAAGAAGAAGAGTTCTTAAATATTGTGTAGAGTCAGTCTTAACATATGGATGTGAATCATGTACAATAGGACAACAAACCAGAAAATCACTTGAGTCTGTAGAAATGTGGTTTTACAGAATGTTGAAAATACCATGGACAGCTAAGAAGAGTAATGAAAACATTCTGAGAGGCCAACGCAAAAAGAAAGCTAATTTCAAATATTAGGAAGAAACAATTATAATTTTTTGGCCATGTAATGAGAAGGGAACAGCTGGAATATATTGTAACAACTGTGAAAATTGAGGGACAAAGAGATAGAGGAAAGCAAAGAGAAAAGATACCAGACAGCTTATAAGAGAATGGCTTGGCAGAAGGTCAACAACAGAAATAATAAATAACTGTCGAGATTGAAAATTGTGGAGAGACATGATCACTTACGCCAGCAGGCCCGGTACTTTTGAACTTTTGAAAACTGAACTTTTGCCAGGTGCTGTCTATTTTTAACTAATGAAAACCCCCTTTGGTCTGTTAAAATGGTGCTACACGCTTTTTTTTTTTTTTTGATTTAATAAATATATAAATAAATTAAAAGAAGTATAATAATTGCCCATAAATATATTATACCCAATGGGAGCCGCGAAAGCTCAATGGTTAGTGAACTGGACTACAAAGGATAAGAGGTCGGGTCCAATCCTGATCGACAGCTTCCAGGTTCACCCAGCCTTAATGGGTACTGGATTTTTTCTGGGAAAGTAAAGCAACACTGGCGTAATACCGACTACATTACCCCAAAAACCATGTGCCGAATAGCTATAAAAATTATGGTCACTAACACCATATTCTCTATACGCCACTTGGTGTGACATGGCACTTTACTTTTTTAAAAAATTTTTCACACATCATTGCCCAAATTAGGCATTTCAATTTGATCCGTATGGAAAGCTCCATTAATTTCTTTCTTTCATCTATTGCTTAGGTAGCTGCTGCTGCGGGCCTTCCAGAAGAGCTCATATCCAAAGCTAAACAGAGCCGCAGTGAGAAAAAGGCACGAAAAGCAATGTCCAAACTTGGTATGCTTTTATTTTTGTGTTTATTTGAACCCTGGATGGGCTATTCCTATCAGTGAATTCATGTTTTTACTAAATCTAATCCTTTGTCAAAATTACAAGAATTTAATTGTTATGTTTGGAAAATAATATATTCTTTGAGCTTTTGCTAAAAAAATTTTGTGTTTACTCAAGAAGGGACATGGGAATCTAAAGCAGTAATCACTTCCTGGTTTAGGTTAGATTTATAGCCTGAAGTATGGCCACGTGGCTGCCGGGGTGTTACTTTGTCTGTTGACGTGTCAACCATCATCAGTCCATCCTGTATGTTAAACTTCCTCTTAGCTTAAAAAAAAATTGGGGGGGGGGGGGGGTTCTTGAAAATTGGCTGAAGTTATAAAAGAAAAAAAACTGTTTTTATGATAGCTTTGTAATTTAGATGAGGAGCATGTGGTGTTTGAAATATAAAAATCTGACATCAAATGGAGTAGGTCATACCAACACTTAGGTCACATACACACATCTAACTACATGGCGATAATATGTTAGAATCTCAAGAAAGGAAATAAAAAAAGGGTCACTTCCCTGCCGTCCAGAGCCGGGTCAGACATTAGCCATAGGCTGTGGCTAAGATCTGGTGCTTACAGCTTTCTAATGTGCTCTAATCTTGAACAGTACAACACAAATGCTCCTTCCATGCTTTGCTAGGTGTATAGGGACTATGTTGTTAGTGACTTTAATTTTCTGTGACCACGGCACATTTTTGGGTGATGTGGTCGGTATCATGCCATGTAGTTACTTCCCAGAAAAATCTCTGGTACCCATTTTTAGAGGCTCCTGAACAGTGTATATCATGAATTGATAGAGAAGGCAATGGCTTGAAAAAATAGTTCTGTCTCTAGCTAGATCTCCCACTTTTGTTATCACATTCAAGTTTCTTTGATGTATTGAAACCTCATTCTTCTTGATCTGTCTCTGATGCATCACCCAGAACCATGTCTGCCGTTATTTTTTTTATATTTAAATCTTTTAATATGTCTCTATTGCTCTTTTTCATTAACCAAGGTATCTTAACACTTTCAGGACCAGAACAGAAAACAGGAATTTTCAGATTTGGACCAGGTTAATTTTCCTGTTTCCAGAAATTTTACCATATACCTTTTTCATTTGACTACTTCACACAATAATTGAGATAAATGTGGCATGTGTTATACATCATCGGAAAGGGAAATGGATACAGAAAATGAAAATAGCAATATATTTATGATATGTGATTATTTAAAGGAATAAAATATTTTTAAAAATATTCAAGGTAGATCATTTTTAATTTAAAATATTGTAATTCACTTACCCTTTTCCATGTTTATATGTGTTGCTATCCATTTGTCTTGAAATATTAAATAACATAATCCAAATTCCTCCAAAATACAGTTTTTTTTATTAATTTATGTCCACAAATAATGAAATTATATACATTTTTGTAAATGATCCCAGAATGAAAAATATTATAAATTTATGTGACATAATAACAATATTATTTACAAATCAAGTTTATTATTTTTATTTACACAGCTGGACTTATTTTGTGTGATATGTCCCTAAAGTACCAGTTTCGTTATCAGAATAACTACCACTCGATTCCTCTGAGACACTGACAGTGCTGTAATAGAAGGCATCCACTAGTTAAACATAAGCCAGATCATCTTACCTCTTTTATCATAACTTTTACCAACATTCCGACCCATTATCACAACAAAAAAATTATTGTCCGATTCTAAATACTTTGAATACTTCTGAATAATAATATTTCTGAGTCACTCAATAACAAGGTTTCGAACATAGATCTATCTTGTTCTGCTCTATATCATTTTGGTCGACTGCAAGAAGTATCAACAGTGGGCATGGCCGTTTTGTGACAAAAATTTGATAAATAATTAATGAATATAAATTAAAAATTTTCCAACGTTCGAAACTTCGACCATGCGGTATAAACAGAAAGATCAAGTGAGAGAACTCTCCTACTTCTGGAAATCAAGTATTGGTTGAAATAAAAACGAAAATCAATGAAAACGAATCAAATTTTCAGCTACACCCAAAATAACCGACGTGTCGGTGAGTGGTTAGAACTGATCAATTTCATAGAACCGAGGTGTCGGATAATAGTCCGGAAAGAGTTAAGAAATTTTTTTGGTAGCATTTTGTTTTGAATGAATTGATTTTCTTCCGTGCTGTTTGCGACGTTGTCTATGATTCACAACCATATGTTGCTATCGGGAAGATACATATCTTCAGTAATTTTAATTTTACCACCTTGCTGGTATTGTGCCACATTTTCATGACACTTAATTTTTGTTTTCTGAAACTTTTGGTAGATAAAGATAATGTTGGTGTTACGGGGTAATGCCAGAGCATTTGTTTATATGTAGAAATGTATTCTGCCCAGACATAAAATTACAAAGGGCTGGTGGATGTCTATAATGTACAGGGGCCTGACCACAGATGGGATGGAAAATAGTGCAGCCACTGTCACCTGCCACACGTGTCATAAAAGACAACTAAGTTGGGGTGTGCTACAGAGTTCATGCATCTGGGCTGGAACCATCTTCAGTGTTTTCGCTAGTGTATGGTGGTCATGCTTCATACTGTGGATTTGTGCACTATGGGATTGTCTCAGTTGTGCAATAAAGATAATCTGTTGACTGTACTCTGTGGATTTGTGCACTATGGGATTGTCTCAGTTGTGCAATAAAGATAATCTGTTGACTATACTATGTCTATAACAAAGTTAATTGTTAAAAGAGCAATCACTCTACAATTGGGTCATGAACATCCAAACCTGTGTGCTTTTGTCTGAGTCTGCTACAGTCATTTTAACCTTTAAAATGTAGCGAAAATCTAACCTGTACGTTGAGGGTTTACAGTAACTTTTTGTTATAACATTCTCACCTATGGAACTAGAACTCACAGAAATGAAATATTCCAAGCTATTGATGATAAAATACAGTATAGTGCTCTAGTCTCTAACAGACCACCACAGCCTCTGTTTGCCTCTGCTGCTGTTGTCTTTCCTAGTGTTTCTACTATTCCGTCAATCCATCTTCTTTATAGTTGGCTCTTGTGTGTGGTGTTCTCGCAACATTTATTGAAGGCTCGTTGTGTTTTGATCTTTCTGCTTTGTGATGTGACCAAACTATTTTATCTGTTGTTTCTTTATATATTCTATTACAATGACTATTCCTAGCTTTATTCTTCAGTTCTTCATGTCTGATCTTACCTCTCCAACTGTTTCCTATCATTCATCTCTGATCTTACCTCTCTGACTGTTTCCCATCATTCGTCTCTGATCTTACCTCTCCGACTGTTTCCTATCATTCATCTCTGATCTTACTTCTCTGACTGTTTCCTATCATTCATCTCTGATCTTACCTCTCTGACTGTTTCCCATCATTCGTCTCTGATCTTACCTCTCTGACTGTTTCCCATCATTCATCTCTGATCTTACCTCTCTGACTGTTTCCCATCATTCATCTCTGATCTTACCTCTCCGACTGTTTCCTATCATTCATCTCTGATCTTACTTCTCTGACTGTTTCCTATCATTCATCTCTGATCTTACCTCTCTGACTGTTTCCTATCATTCATCTCTGATCTTACCTCTCCGACTGTTTCCTATCATTCATCTCTGATCTTACCTCTCCGACTGTTTCCTATCATTCAACTCTGATCTTACCTCTCCGACTGTTTCCTATCATTCATCTCTGATCTTACCTCTCCAACTGTTTCCTATCATTCATCTCTGATCTTACCTCTCCGACTGTTTCCCATCATTCATCTCTGATCTTACCTCTCCGACTGTTTCCTATCATTCGTCTCTGATCTTACCTCTCTGACTGTTTCCTATCATTCATCTCTGATCTTACCTCTCTGACTGTTTCCTATCATTCGTCTCTGATCTTACCTCTCCGACTGTTTCCCATCATTCATCTCTGATCTTACCTCTCCGACTGTTTCCCATCATTCATCTCTGATCTTACTTCTCTGACTGTTTCCTATCATTCATCTCTGATCTTACTTCTCTGACTGTTTCCCATCATTCATCTCTGATCTTACTTCTCTGACTGTTTCCCATCATTCATCTCTGATCTTACTTCTCTGACTGTTTCCTATCATTCGTCTCTGATCTTACTTCTCTGACTGTTTCCTATCATTCATCTCTGATCTTACCTCTCTGACTGTTTCCTATCATTCATCTCTGATCTTACCTCTCCGACTGTTTCCCATCATTCATCTCTGATCTTACCTCTCCGACTGTTTCCTATCATTCATCTCTGATCTTACTTCTCTGACTGTTTCCTATCATTCGTCTCTGATCTTACCTCTCTGACTGTTTCCTATCATTCATCTCTGATCTTACTTCTCTGACTGTTTCCTATCATTCATCTCTGATCTTACTTCTGTGACTGTTTCCCATCATTCATCTCTGATCTTACTTCTCTGACTGTTTCCCATCATTCATCTCTGATCTTACTTCTCCGACTGTTTCCTATCATTCGTCTCTGATCTTACCTCTCCGACTGTTTCCTATCATTCGTCTCTGATCTTACCTCTCTGACTGTTTCCTATCATTCGTCTCTGATCTTACCTCTCCGACTGTTTCCCATCATTCGTCTCTGATCTTACCTCTCCGACTGTTTCCTATCATTCGTCTCTGATCTTACCTCTCTGACTGTTTCCTATCATTCATCTCTGATCTTACTTCTCTGACTGTTTCCTATCATTCGTCTCTGATCTTACCTCTCCGACTGTTTCCTATCATTCGTCTCTGATCTTACCTCTCCGACTGTTTCCTATCATTCATCTCTGATCTTACCTCTCTGACTGTTTCCTATCATTCATCTCTGATCTTACCTCTCCGACTGTTTCCTATCATTCATCTCTGATCTTACCTCTCTGACTGTTTCCTATCATTTGTCTCTGATCTTACCTCTCTGACTGTTTCCTATCATTTGTCTCTGATCTTACCTCTCCGACTGTTTCCCATCATTCGTCTCTGATCTTACCTCTCCGACTGTTTCCCATCATTCGTCTCTGATCTTACCTCTCTGACTGTTTCCTATCATTCATCTCTGATCTTACCTCTCCGACTGTTTCCCATCATTCGTCTCTGATCTTACCTCTCCGACTGTTTCCTATCATTCGTCTCTGATCTTACCTCTCTGACTGTTTCCTATCATTTGTCTCTGATCTTACCTCTCCGACTGTTTCCTATCATTCGTCTAACACATTGCATCTCGGTAGAGGTTATTTTTCTTATTGTTTTGTCACCTGGGAAGTCAACTTGGTACTCAAAAACATTTTACTGATGTCTGATGTGTTGGACTGAAAGGAACAAATAAGCCAAAGTGCATCTGCACCTCGTAGCATCCTTTTAAGGCCGATAAAGACTTGAACCTTCAATAGTCATTGAGTAAATCCCAGAAATATCCTGATGCAGTCAACTGTGATCATATTTCCTCCCCACTCCAAAAATCCCCTGCAAAAAATGCTATTTTAATTCTATCTATCTATCGTCCTTTCGAGCCGAAGACAGCACATAGGGCATAACGACATCTCAAAAAACAGAAATCTTGCGTGCCAAAATGGACATATTGCAGAGATCACTGCTTCTAAAATCTATGGCTGTTTTCATAACAATGCTTTTTACAATGACAGCTTGTCAAGCCATCGATCAATCTCCTTAGTTGCCTCTTACGACATGCCTGGAAGGTCACACAAGTTAAACAATTATTACATGTTAAATTATATTCATTTACTCATTTTTTTAATAAGTGATTTTTAACACACAGGTTTGAAGCCAGTCCCAGGTGTTACCCGTGTCACCATCAGGAAAGCAAAGAACATCTTGTTTGTTATTAGCCAGCCAGATGTCTTCAAGAGCCCAGCATCAGATACCTATATTGTCTTTGGAGAAGCCAAGGTATGCTAGGACAATAGATTGAGTGTTGTTAATTTCTTAATCTCACCTCAGGTGGGTCTTGGATATTGCATTGACCTATCTATTGACCTTTCAAGCCATAGCCGGCCCATAGGGCGTAGACCAAGATACTCCCTCTCTTATCTGAATTTTTGTTCTAGCAGTTTTCAATTCTTTTAAAGATATTTTATCAAATCTCGCCATTTGTCTCTGTTCTGTGCAGGCAGCTCTATCTCATTAAGGGAGCCGATTCCTGCTGCTCTTGCCTCTCTCATCACTGTTCTTGTCAGTGTCTCTCCGTGTCGGCCTATTTTCCTCTTACCTGTTGTTTCCCATATGAGGGCTTGCTTTGCTATTCGGTTATTATCTCTTCTCATCACATGTCCAACGTATGACCATCGTCTTTTCTTTATTACTGAAGATATTGGTGGTTGATTGGCAATTTCTCTAATTTCCTTGTTAGTTTTGAATTCGTTCCACGCTATACCAAGTATTTTCCTTAGACATTTATTTTCGAATGCGCTCAACTTTGTTTCTATAACTCTTGTTGTTTTCCAGCTTTCACACGCATACGTAAGAGTTGATAGTACATTTGATTTGAATAGTCAAAGTTTTGTGTTTGTGCTGATGAGTTTTGATTTCCACAACTTTTCAAGGCTTCTGAAAGACATTGCTGCTTTAGCTATTCTGATTTTAATTTCTTTGCTTGTATCCCCTTCTCGATCAATGTCACTTCCAAGATAGATAAAGTAATCGATCTCTTCCACAGGTTTGTTTTCCATGTATATTTTGTCATCTGCTGGAATTAAGCTTTTCATGACTTTAGTGTTTTCATGATTGATCTCAAGCCCAATTTTGCTGGCTATTGATGATAGTTCATTTGTGTTTTCCTGCATCGTTTTTATCTGACTGCTGATGAGAGCTATGTCATCAGCAAAGTCGAGGTCCTCCAAATAGTCTCTTTGTGTCCATTCGATGCCTTTATTACCAGTGCAGCATTTCTTCATTATGAAGTCCATAACAACTCTAAATAACAAGAGCGATAAAATACATCCTTGTTTAATCCCATTTTCTGTTGGGAAACATTCGCTCAGTCCTTCCTCTGTTGAAACTGCAAGTGTAACCATCATACATTGGCCTATAGCAACTCTAAAAATGACTGCCAGAGATTTTTCTGCGAAGTAAAGATGGCCTGGTGTGGTACTGACCATTTCAGCCAAAAATGTGCTGTGGTCATGGAAAAATATGGTCACTAACACTATGGTTTCCCGAATGGGGACTGGGTGGTCTCAAGTGAGAGAGGTTGTGAGTTCAAATCCCGGCTGCACCATTTGGAATTTTTATTTGTGATTTCTCTCTGCGGGAACCACCCCTGGTCTCAGCGGGGAGGCTCGACTTGAAATGTCAATTATCAACTGAAAGAATATGAGGTAGAGTCGTTGCAGAAATCCAAAATACGTAAGGTCACCTTTGTCTATGTCTCTGGACATGCAGGAGTACGGGGAAATGAAAGAGCGGACAGGTTGGCTAGCTGCGCTGTCGTTGAGGACGGGCAACCAATGGATCGGGCGGACATCATCAATGCCCTCCAAGATGTGGGAAGAGCACATGACTTCGACAAACACAGATCCACGTCACTTCTTCGGATGATGGAAATGGGAGTTAAGTTGGGCACAGCCAGAAATGAGAAACTTAGTGGCCGTGTAAGAAGACTTATTAACCAACATAGAACTGGAGTCGTCAGTCGCTGGACACTGAGGGAATTGCTGAGGAGGGGATCTGAGCACCTATGGACATGTTCGGAGTGCAATGATGATGACCTGCAAATAACTCAATATGAGATACCTCCAAAGATGGAGTTATCTGCCTGTGCACGTTAACACGCAAAATTCAGTTCCTGGCCTCTAGGGACTTCACCTGAGGTGAAAGATGGCGAACGCAAAGGGAAAAAAACATTCCCCATATGCCTAATAAGCTGTGGAGGGAACCTTCACATACAGATAATCATTAAAGTGCCCACGGCCTCTCATGGACAGGTCTCTTAGACTTATTCTTATTCCTGGCCCTCTTCTCTGTACATTATCTATGTCTTTAAGAGCTCATGATATCTCTCATCTGTGAATTGTTAGCTCTTTCCTGTTCAATTTTTTTTTCTGTTTTTTTTTAAAAATGTCTATGTTATGGTCTATCTTGCTATGCTGGTAACCTCTAACACGTGAGAGGAGGTCAAAAAGAGTTGTGGTGAAGCTTACATCCTTATACTGTTGAACTGCTATGGAGCCGAACATTTGATTTAAAAGGTACATATATTATAATCAATTGGTGCAACATTTATTAATCTCTTAATTGCATCAGATGGTCACTGAAATTGCCAACACAGAGCAGGAAATTACAAGTGCACTAACATATTTCAAACATCTTTCAATTTAAATCTATGGATGAAGCATACACGTAGTGCACAAGTACATGGATGACCTTTTTTTAACTGTTGAGCTACATATCTTGATTATCTATCCTGACAAAGACCATTCTGCAGGGAACTGGGAAAAGAGGGAGGAGGAGAGATATATGGAGAACAAGGTGGGGGCAGAGACAGGCCTAGTCTTTGCAAAGTTCCAAAGAGTGGCAAATGTCAATTAGTATTTAAAATATTTCTGTCATATCTTGGAATTCTGAGTAAATGTATCACTCTGTCTTTGACTCATTAAAACAATACTAAATTGTTAGCATGTTAAGTTCAGAAGATTGCATTTCAAATCTAGAATATTAAGATTTGTTACATTAAGGTATTAGTAAATATCACATTTAAGTCTTGGAATATTAAAAACTGTCAAGTTATGACCTAGATATATTGTAATCTATCATTCTCAGTAATGATACTGGGTATATAAATGTCAACACAGTTGCAATCACCGAAGCACAAGAAGACTCCAACATTTAGCTCCTTATTATATGGCACCCCAGTAACTTACTGATTGAACCATCTTATTTGCAGATTGAAGACCTCAATCAGCAAGCCCAGGTGGCAGCTGCCAACAAGTTCCGAACATTTGATAGTGTTGGGGCCATGGGTGAACAAGTCAGCACAGTATCACAGCCCATTCAGGAAGAGTCTGAGGCCGAGGAGGAAGAGGTTGACATTTTTGTTTTCTTTATTTTGATCTTTCTTCCAATTTGAATTAACAGACGTTGATTGGCTTATCTATCTGTCCATGTAATGTTCAAGCTAGCTGTGACATCTTCATATCCAATCCACCGCCCGTACCAGTATTTCTGTGAAGGTATTCCAACCTATTGTCACTGTCCAGCATTGATTTCAGATACATCTTCTCCCATTATGCATGAAGAATTGACGAGATCCCTTTTGTAAAATTCCTAATATCAATTTGGTCACCCCAATGTGTAAAACCATGGATTTGAAGTGAAACCTTCTCACTGCCTGTGTCTGAATTCTTTCACCTCGGACTGACAAAGAATTAGAAAGAAAACAACCAATTATTTTGCTCTGTACAGCCCTTGAACATTTTCCCAGACAATTTATTTATCACTCCTTTCACTGTTCTTTATCTTGCTAACCTTGATCTGTCGTCGTCTCTGTGCACCACATTTGCTGCATGGCAGTTTTTTTTGGCTCACTTCTCAACACGTGAGCTGTTTGTCTCTTTGGGTCTCTTTTGAACACAATCCATCTGTCTCCACTATGTGCACCTTATCCCAGTCAGGATGCTAGAACATGAGGTAGTTTGTTTTTCAAGTTTATGTTAACTCCTGAGGGACAGAGCTATATTACAAGATTATTTACAGCTTGCATTATTTTTATATACAAGACATCTTAAACTCATTTCTCTCTATGCCATTAATATTTTTTTAAGTATTTATTTCTTTCACTGTTACCTCTGACGGGGTGTGACATTGAGTCATTCACATTTATAAAAGTTGTCATTTTTAATTAGTAAACTCTTATGGAAAAAAGGTGTTACAAAATAATAAGTTTATTATAATTTTGAAAGAGAGCACCAAGTAAAGAAAATTGTTATAAATTTAGTATGATCTTATTGCAACTTAATTCTTTGCCATCAATCCATGCTGCATCATAAGATAAATATCTCAATTCTGTAGGCTTGATTAAATTATAGATTGGCCTTGATTAATGTAAAGGCTTAGTTTATGTTTGTAAAAATTATTAGGATATACTATAAAGGCTGCTCTTATAACTTTTTACAAATAAAAATATAAGTTGCGTCAAAAATGGTACTTATCACGAATTGGCCAGGCAAGGTTGTTTTCTCATCTTCAGGGTGTGGCGTCATGAATGCACAAACTTCTATTGTTAGTGGCAAATGTGTATCATTAACACCTCCCATAATTCATGATACCTTCACAATTTTTGTATTTCCTAGCTCATATCATAAATGACAACATGTGTATAATTAACACCTTCCATAAATCTAAGATCTTAATTTTTGTTTCCTTACTCATAACATTGGACAGGACAACATGTATAAAATCAATGCCTTCGAAGAAAATGAGATAATTTTATCTTTTTCATTTGTTCAATAACTGGCGCTTGTTTTTGATGACTGAGATTTTGGTCTTGGACACAGATTTTACTCCACCGCAAAGCTGCGTGAGGGGTGGTCCGAAGAAATGGTTTTTAAAATGTTAAAAATTATAAAAATACAACTACGATCTAACTTTAATACTTTACCAATATATATATACACCAATATCAACGTTGGCAAGGAGTGGATACCTGTGTCTACGTCATTCAGGGGGTATTCTCGTGTATTGTCACACTCAACAGGAAAAGTAGGGAACAGAACTCAGTCGTGGTCAAAGCAGATGTCAACGGTCTCATCTGCGATAACACCGATGAGAAAGATGCAGTCATATATACAGACGGATCTGTAATATGACACCAAAGAAGTGCATGGGCATTTACAGCCCGTTCGGCAGGCTGAATAGTCAAAGAAGACAGTCATGGCCACAAGTAGCATGACTATGGAGGTGATAGTAGTGATCAGGGCATTCAGCTGGTTAGAGTCACAAGACTACATCCATGCCTGTATACTGAGTGATTGGATGAGCATGATAAAAAAAAGAGTAGATGGGCTCTGTATGTATGCAATGGTTAGAGTCATTGCAGGAGTCAAAAATATGTAATGTCACCTTTGTTTATGTCCCTGGACATGTGGGTGTACGTGGAAATGAAGGAGCGGACAGGTTGACTAGCTGCGCTGTCGTTGAGGACGGTCAACAAATGGATCGTGCGAACATCATCAGTGCCCTCCAAGATGTGAGAAGAGCATAGGACTTCGACAATCACAATTTCACGTCACTCCTTCGGATGAAAGAGATGGAAGTTAATGTGGGCACAGCCAGAAATGAGAAACTTAGTGGGTGTGTAAGAAGACTTATCAACCAACACAGAACTGGAGTCGTCAGTTTCTGGACACTGCGGGACTTGCTGAGGAGTGGATCTCAGCACCTATGGACATAATCAGAGTGCAATAATGATGACCCGTAAATAACTCAATACCTGTCTTCAAAATGCTCTGTAAAGTGCAGTTATCGGAGATAAGTGTGAAGACATAATTAGATAACTTCAGTATCAGTTTACACATACAAATAACCCAAGAACAATATAAAACAACACCACCAGTATTAATGATTCAATATATGATGCTATTTAGTACCTCTCTGTGTTATGAATTTAAAGTAAACGATAGCCAGTCACATTTTGTTACACACAGGGAGTATGGTCTTGCTGGATCTATTTTTTCCCATAAACTGCGGCTACTTTTTCAGAAAATAATCTACAGGACCTATTTTTAGGTTGTTTTGGACTGTGGAAAAAATATACCACACTTGTTATTTGAATTGCCTGTTTAGTAGACTTGACTGAGATGTTTATAGAAGTATATTGGTATTTTATTTATAGTCTGGTGTCTTGCAAAAAGAATGTTCCAATTTTATTTAGTTGGTGCTCGTCTCCAAAGTTATTATGGGCTTATTATTACCGACTTTGTTGTTATTTAGAATGACATTTACCTGTGATGATGTCATAGTTCTTGCTCTCTTTGCTCTCATTAAAGGTTGATGAAACGGGGGTTGAACAGAAAGACATAGAGCTTGTTATGTCTCAAGCTAACGTCTCCAAAGCTAAGGCTGTGAGAGCTCTATTGAACAACAATAACGATATTGTCAATGCAATAATGGTAAGATCATTTGTGCTGGCTGCCCACACTAGTTATTTTGTCATCTGAGTTCATTCTGTAAACAAGTATGTTTAGAGTCCACAATTAAAAATGTAGTCTGTGCTCTATGTTATTGAGAGATCATAGGTCTTCATTTTGAGTAAACTCTAAAATAGAGGCAAGAGGAGCAGATAAAGGCTCATAGTGGATATTGATGGGAAGAGAGATGGATAATATAGGTCGGATCAAACGAAGCATAGCTGCAGGACTGTAAAGTAGATGAATTTTGTTTTTGTGCTACAAATGTAGTTTTCTGGATAATGAAGCAAGGGAGATAAACATCATAATATAGAACATTTAATTCACAACCAGATTTTCATCAACAATAACATACAGCAGGTAAAATTAGACAACAAAAAATGTATTTTCTGTTCACAAATATACTTTTGTGTTGTTTTTGAATGAAAGGGAGTGGTGGAATGAGCAAGTAACTTTGAATGGGGGGGAGGGGAGGGGGAAGATATTTGTTTTAGTAGGTGGGTATGGCCAATTATATGTATTAGAATGTTAGTGTAGCCAATTATATGTATTAGAATGTTAGTGTAGCCAATTATATGTATTAGAATGTTAGTGTAGCCAATTATATGTATTAGAATGTTAGTGTAGCCAATTATATGTATTAGAATGTTAGTGTAGCCAATTATATGTATTAGAATGTTAGTGTGGCCAATTATATGTATTAGAATGTTAGTGTGGCCAATTATATGTATTAGAATGTTAGTGTGGCCAATTATATGTATTAGAATGTTAGTGTGGCCAATTATATGTATTAGAATGTTAGTGTGGCCAATTATATGTATTAGAATGTTAGTGTGGCCAATTATATGTATTAGAATGTTAGTGTAGCCAATTATATGTATTAGAATGTTAGTGTGGCCAATTATATGTATTAGAATGTTAGTGTGGCCAACGAGATGCAAATAGAATGTTAGTGTGGCCAACGAGATGCAAATAGAAGGTTAGTGTGGCCAACGAGATGCAAATAGAAGGTTAGTGTGGCCAACGAGATGCAAATAGAAGGTTAGTGTGGCCAACGAGATGCAAATAGAAGGTTAGTGTGGCCAACGAGATGCAAATAGAAGGTTAGTGTGGCCAACGAGATGCAAATAGAAGGTTAGTGTGGCCAACGAGATGCAAATAGAAGGTTAGTGTGGCCAACGAGATGCAAATAGAAGGTTAGTGTGGCCAACGAGATGCAAATAGAAGGTTAGTGTGGCCAACGAGATGCAAATAGAAGGTTAGTGTGGCCAACGAGATGCAAATAGAAGGTTAGTGTGGCCAACGAGATGCAAATAGAAGGTTAGTGTGGCCAACGAGATGCAAATAGAAGGTTAGTGTGGCCAACGAGATGCAAATAGAAGGTTAGTGTGGCCAACGAGATGCAAATAGAAGGTTAGTGTGGCCAACGAGATGCAAATAGAAGGTTAGTGTGGCCAACGAGATGCAAATAGAAGGTTAGTGTGGCCAACGAGATGCAAATAGAAGGTTAGTGTGGCCAACGAGATGCAAATAGAAGGTTAGTGTGGCCAACGAGATGCAAATAGAAGGTTAGTGTGGCCAACGAGATGCAAATAGAAGGTTAGTGTGGCCAACGAGATGCAAATAGAAGGTTAGTGTGGCCAACGAGATGCAAATAGAAGGTTAGTGTGGCCAACGAGATGCAAATAGAAGGTTAGTGTGGCCAACGAGATGCAAATAGAAGGTTAGTGTGGCCAACGAGATGCAAATAGAAGGTTAGTGTGGAGACGGGTCTAAATTTGTTACAGTTTACTGCTTTACAGTGATCTAGAAATATCATTGCGGTGGTGGGGTACGGGAGCACCCAGATACCAGTTTGAACTCAAAGCAATATGAAATGTATCGGTGTAGCGAATAAATGAAGAGTGATAAACCTTACTGCCAGCAGATACAAGGATATTGACAATGAAATACAGAATGTGCAAAAAGGCAAAAGAAGACTGGCTCAACCAAAGATGTCTAGAAATCGAAACTATGGAAAGTAAACAAGACTTAAGAGAGATGCATACAGAGAAAAAAAAGAAAATGACTAATAAAGACAAAAAAGCTGCAGGAATTGGATGTATTGCAAACAAAGAGGAAAGAATGCTAACAGACAACAAAGAGATAATAGATAGATGGCAGGAATATATAACAGAATTATTTCGTGACGAAAGGGACAAAAAGCCATTCATAAAATGTACATACAACTATAAAATCCTGAAACTGAAGTAGAAAAAGCTATAACAACAATGAAAAGGGGAAAGGCAGCAGGACCTGAAAATATACAGATAGAGATGATACAGGCTGTAGAAGATTTTGGCATTGAAGTGATCACAGACATGCAATGACACACCATACAGGATACATACCAAACGAACTAAAATCAACTTTCATTGCATTGCCTAAAAAGAATGGTGCAGTTGAATGCAGTGATTTTAGAACAATAAGCCTAATTAGCCAGGTAACACACATTTTACTAAAAGTTATACAGGGAAGGATTCAGAATAAAATCAATACTGAATTAGAGGAGCAACAATTTGGATTCAGGAAAAACTGGCACAAGAGAAGTCATATTTAGCATGAGAACATTGATTGAAAAGTACAGAGAAGTAAACAAACCAATATATGCCTGCTTCATAGACTACACCAAAGCTTTTGATAGAATACACCACAAACAACTTATAGACTGCCTAAAGAATATAAATCTAGACGACACAGACACGACTAATAACTAATACGACTAATATGTAATTTGTACTGGTAACAAACAGCAATAATAAAATATAAGTAAATATCACAGTTGAAGGAATACATCTGGAGACAGTTTAGAGCTACAACTACCTTGGACATACTATAACCAATGAAGGAAAATGTAAAATTGAAATTAACAAAAGAATAGGTATGGCTAAAAGTAATTTTAATGTCATGAAAAATATACTAACAACAAAACAAATAACAGTAGGGCTGAAACTAAGAATAGCAAAATGTTACATCTTCTCAATATTCCTGTATGGTGCAGAAACATGGACATTAGACAAGAAAACAGAACAGAAAATTGAAGCCTTTGAAATGTGGATTTTTAGAAGAATAGGTAGAATTGATAGGAAAGAAAAGAAAAAAGAAGTTTTAAAACAACTAAAAATAAAAAGAGAACTACTAAATACAATTAAGACAAGACAAATGAAATTTTTGGGGCATGTTAAAAGGCACAACAGCCTACTAAAAGTAATATTGGAAGGGAAAATACAAGGTAAAAGAGGCAGACCAAGACTAACATGGATGAGTAACATCAAAAGATGGACAAGTCAATCTATGACAACCTGCACCATCAAAGCAAGAAATAGAGTGGAATGGCGATCCATGGTAGCCAACCTTCGTTGCGGAGATGGCACTCGATGATGATGATGATGATAAACCTTAAAAAATGCAGTGTAATATTCTTACTCTGTCAGATATGCAATTGAAACCACCATACTGAGAGATTATGTTGTCAAATGTGAGCCTGCCTCTGCAATCCTTATTCCAAAAAATAAAGTCAGTTATTCCAAAAAATAAAGCAATTCTAGCGTAATGTTTTTTATTTCTGGTTGCTATTTATTGCTGATATGTTTTTTGTTGAATTTTTCTAATCTCCAACCTCTTCAGATTCATGCCATATTTCCATCTTCTAGCCTAAGTGACCATTTTCTGCTCTTTATTCCACAGGAATTGACAATGTAGACTCCAGCTTCCTGTGTCAAATGCCTGTTTATGTGTGCTAGTTATGTTTTGTGTGTTTTACTTGATTGAGTGAGGTTTTTTTCCGCCCTTTCTGATCAATAAATGATTATACATTGATACTTGATTGTCATTATTTTTTTGTGTGTGGTCCAAATTTTGATGTTAACGGTCCTTGGGCAGAAAACTACCGTTGTAACTTCTTTGTACAATCATGAATCGCCTAATTTCCAATATTAGGAAGAAACAATCATCATTTTTTGGCCATGTGATGAGAAGAGAACAACTGGAATATATTGTAACAACTGGAAAAATTGAGGGACGAAGAGATAGAGGGAAGCAAAGTGAAAAAATAACAGACAGCTTAAGAGAATGGCTTGGCAGAAGGTCAACAACAGAAATGATAAATAGCTGCTGAGATCGAAAGTTGTGGAGAGACATGATCACCTACGCTAGCAGGCCTGGTACATGATGATGATGATGATGATGATGGTCCTTTGGGCACATGTTTTAAGTTTGGATAGAACTATCTTGACATGTTCCAAGTTACTTGCTGGTCCAAAGTCAAATTAAAGACAATGATTTCACATGCGGGCACTATTGATTGAACATTGTAAAAAAATTAACATTATACTTTTTAATTCTCTTCATAGAATCAGGTTGATTGCAATCATGGTATCCCCATGTCCGTTCCACCTGCCAGGATCAGCATTCCTTGAAGCATATGTAGACTGGTTTTTTCCCTGTAAGGTGTTGATTGTAGATACATCTGATTTTCCAACTAAGCACTCCTGATTGACCAGATCCCTTTTCCATCTTTAGACTTCTGTCTCTCAATACATCATTGTTCCACCCATTCTCCTCTTCTCTTAACCCTTACGGTACCTATCTGCAACTCTCCCATTTACGATACTGTAGTTAAAATTGCTACCACTTAAATGTAATATTAGGTGCTCTAAAAATAGTCATTTCTCTGAACTCTTGACACAATCCCTTGTGTTTCATCATCATCATTGAGTGCCGTCTCCGCAACGAAGGTTGGCTACCATGGATCGCCATTCTACTCTATTTCTTGACTTGTCCATCTTTTGATGTTACTCGTCCATGTTAGTCTTGGTCTGCCTTTTTACCTTGTATTTTCCCTTCCAATATTACTTTTAGTAGTCTTTTAACATGCCCCCAAAATTTCATTTGTCTTGTCTTAATTGTATTTAGTAGTTCTCTTGTTATTTTTAGTTGTTTTAAAACTTCATCGTTTTTGTTTTCTTTTCTTTCCATCCAATCTACCTATTCTTCTATATATCCACATTTCAAAGGCTTCAATTCTCTGTTGTTTTCTTGTCTAATGTTCATGTTTCTGCACCTTATAGGAATATTGAGAAGATGTAACATTTTACTATTCTTAGCTTTAGCCCTACTGTTATTTGTTTTGTTGTTAGTATATTTTTCATGGCATTAACATTACTTTTTGCCATACCTATTCTTTTGTTTATTTCAATTTTACATTTTCCATCATTGGTTATAGTATGTCCAAGGTAGTTGTAGCTCTGCACTGTCACCAGATGTATTCCTTCAACTGTGATATTTACTTGTAGGTCTTGAGAATTTTCTTTGTTTATGATCATAGTTTTAGTCTTTTTGATATTCATATCTAGTCCATGTTTTTTGCTTGTTATGTTTATCACATTAAGCAATTATTGTAGGTCTTTAGGATTTTCTGCTAGTAGAACAGTATCATCAGCATATTCTTAGGTTATTGATTATCTTTCCATTAATGTTTAGGCTTGGCATCTCTGAGATGTTTTTAAAGATTTGCTCAGTGTATAGATTGAACAAGCTTGGTGATAGGGTGCATCCTTGACTTACTCCTCTTTTTATATCCATGGGTGTAGAATTCTCTTTGTTATATTTTATTATTGCTGTTTGCTCCCAGTACAAATTACATATTAGTCGTATGTCTGTGTCATCTACATTTATATCCTTTAGGCAGTCTATAAGTTGATTATAGTGTATTCTATGAAAAACTTTGGTGTAGTCTATGAAGCAGGTCTGTTTACTTCTATGTACTTTTCAATCAATGTTCTCATGCTAAATATGGCTTCTCTTGTGCCACTGTTTTTCCTGAATCCAAATTGTTGCTCATCTAATTCAGTATTGATTTTATTCTGAATCCTTCCCTGTATAACTTTTAGTAAATATTTTTTTTACCTGGCTCATTAGACTTATTGTTCTAAAATGACTGCATTCAACTGCACCATTCTTTTTAGGCAATGCAATGAAAGTTGATGTTTTTAGTTCATTTGATATGTATCCTGTATGGTAAATGTCATTGCATATGTCTGTGATCACTTCAATGCCAAAATCTCCTAGACCTTGTGTTTACACTAGGCAAAACTTGGGGACTCAAATTTCCTGGCTCAAGTAGGTTTATGACCTGGGTTTCACTTCATAGACCACACATGTTACAATGTCTATCACTATGTTCAGCAACCACAATTCTTTTGCAATTACAGATTATTATGTTATGTTGGGATCATCATCACTGGATACTGGAATATTCCCTAGGTGGTCTGTTTTTTTTCCCCTTAATATATTGAGCCTCTGAGCAGAACCCTGACCCATGCACACAGCATGGGATCCATCGAAGTGGATAGCATTTTTCCTGGGGAATGGTCTTTTTTTTGGGGGGGGGGGTATAATTATTTTGACTGCCAAGGGTTCTTTATCGTGCACGAGTCACCTCCTATTATTAACCTTTGTCCAAGAAGAAGTTGAAATTCTGTTATGTAATAACAAATTTGCTCTAGCATTTCTTGAAGCTTGCTCTGACTGATTGTTCCTGTTGATGGGTCCCCAACTTTGCTCTAGCATTTCTTGAAGCTTGCTCTGACTGATTGTTCCTGTTGATGGGTCGCTTGCTCTGACTGATTGTTCCTGTTGATGGGTCCCCAACTTTGCTCTAGCATTTCTTGAAGCTTGCTCTGATTGTTCCTGTTGATGGGTCCCCAACTTTGCTCTAGCATTTCTTGAAGCTTGCTCTGACTGATTGTTCCTGTTGATGGGTCGCTTGCTCTGACTGATTGTTCCTGTTGATGGGTCGCTTGCTCTGACTGATTGTTCCTGTTGATGGGTCCCCAACTTTGCTTCAGCATTTCTTGGAGCTTGATCTGACTGATTGTTCCTGTTGATGGGTCCCCAACTTTGCTTCAGCATTTCTTGGAGCTTGATCTGACTGATTGTTCCTGTTGATGGGTCGCTTGCTCTGACTGATTCTTCCTGTTGATGGGTCCCCAACTTTGCTCTAGCATTTCTTGAAGCTTGCTCTGACTGATTGTTCCTGTTGATGGGTCCCCAACTTTGCTCTAGCATTTCTTGAAGCTTACTCTGACTGATTGTTCCTGTTGATGGGTCGCTTGCTCTGACTGATTGTTCCTGTTGATGGGTCCCCAACTTTGCTCTAGCATTTCTTGAAGCTTGCTCTGACTGATTGTTCCTGTTGATGGGTCGCTTGCTCTGACTGATTGTTCCTGTTGATGGGTCCCCAACTTTGCTTCAGTATTTCTTGGAGCTTGATCTGACTGATTCGTCCTATTGAGGGGTCCAAACTTTGCTCTTGCACGTCTTTAAGTTTGCACTGATCTAATTCTTCCTGTTGATGGGTCCCCAACTTTGCTTCAGCATTTCTTGAAGCTTACTCTGACTGATTCTTCCTGTTGATGGGTCCCCAACTTTGCTTCAGCATTTCTTGAAGCTTACTCTGACTGATTCTTCCTGTTGATGGGTCCCCAACTTTGCTTCAGCATTTCTTGAAGCTTACTCTGACTGATTCTTCCTGTTAATGGGTCCCCAACTTTGCTTCAGCATTTCTTGGAGCTTGATCTGACTGATTCTTCCTGTTGATGGGTCCCCAACTTTGCTTCAGTATTTCTTGGAGCTTGATCTGACTGATTCTTCCTATTGAGGGGTCCAAACTTTGCTCTTGCACGTCTTTAAGTTTGCACTGATCTAATTCTTCCTGTTGATGGGTCCCCAACTTTGCATCAGCATTTCTTGAAGCTTGCTCTGACTGAATCTTCCTATTGATGGGTCCCCAACTTTGCTCTTGCACGTCTGGAAGTTTGCACTGACCTAATTCTTCCTGTTGATGGGTCCCCAACTTTGCTGCAGCAAATATATATGCGCTCTTTTGTGCGAGTGTATACATGTATGTGTGGCTTCTAAGATACTTATAGACATTGTCAGTGTCTTTGTATTCTGATGACATAGACAGTGTTCCCCCATTCACATATCAGGGATTCTCTCTCTTTCTTGTTCCGGCAACGGTCCACGACACAGGAAAGAATGTTTTCTTTTCTTATACCAGTCTTGATTATTTTGTTTCGGATGTTTCATTACTAGTTAGCTATGTAGGATTAGTTTTATTTACTTACATAACAGTGTGTGTGTGTTGTTTGTTTGTTCCTGCTGAAAGCCTATTGAGCCGAAACGTCGTTCAATTTTGTGTCGTCTATTAATTACATCAAGCTTTTACCATACCATATTTTCTATATTTTTTTTTGTCAATTCTTCCTCCTTAACCCGAGGAGTTCGGTCCTGCTTTAGACCATCCATTGTTCTTTGATTTTTTTTTCTGTTGTTGATTCATCATCATCATCGAGTGCCTTCTCAGCAACGAAGGTTGGCTACCATGGATCGCCATTCTACTCTGTTTCCTGCTTTGATGGTGCAGGCTGTCATAGATTGACTTGTCCATCTTTTGATGTTACTCGTCCATGTTAGTCTTGGTCTGCCTCTTTTACCTTGTATTTTCCCTTCCAATATTACTTTTAGTAGGCTGTTGTGTCTTTTAACATGCCCCAAAAATTTCATTTGTCTTGTCTTAATTGTATTTAGTAGTTCTCTTTTTATTTTCAGTTGTTTTAAAACTTCATTGTTTGTTTTCTTTTCTTTCCATCCAATTCTACTTATTCTTCTATAAATCCACATTTCAAAGGCTTCAATTTTCTGTTCTGTTTTCTTCTCTAATGTCCATGTTTCTGCACTATACAGGAATATTGAGAAGATGTAAGATTTTACCATTCTTAGTTTCAGCCTTGCTGATATTTGTTTTGTTGTTAGTATATTTTTCATGGTTGTTGATTATTTGTGATATATTTCTCAGTGTTGTAAACATATCCCTTCCCCTGAAATGATTCACGGATCTATGATCGGACGTCTCCCTCCATAATAATATTATTTGTCTCCAGACAGAAGACAGCCTTGTCTCCGACTCCTTATTTTATGTATTTGAACTGTCCCCCCTCCCCATCTTTTTCATACCCCAGTAATAGGACAATGTCAAAAAGAAGTATATATATTATCATCATCATCAAGTACCGGGCCTGCTGGCATAGGTAATCATGTCTCTCCACAACTTTTGATCTCAACAATTATTTATCATTTCTGTTGTTGACCTTCTGCCAAGCCAGCTGTCTGGTATCTTTTCTCTTTGTTTTCCTCTATGTTTTCCTCTATTTCTTAGTCCCTTAATTTTTATAAGTTGTTACAATATATTCCAGTTGTTCTCTTCTCATTACGTGGCCAAAAAATGATGATTGTTTCTTCCTAATATTGGAAATTAGCTCGTTTTTTGCTTTGGCCTCTTTCAGAACGTTTTCATTACTCATCTTAGCTGTCCATGGTACTCCTTTCAGAACGTTTTCATTACTCATCTTAGCTGTCCATGGTACTCTCAACATTCTTTTGTAAAACCACATTTCTACAGACTCCAGTGATTTTCTTGTCTGTTGTCCTATTGTCCATGATTCGCATCCATATGTTAAGACTGGTTCTACATAACATTTAAGAACTCTTTTTCTTGTTTCTATTGTCAAAAATGGATTGCATAGTATCTTCCTCATTTTTTGGAAAGCTGTTTTTGCCTGAGCCATTCTGCATCTCACCTCTGTTGTACATCTACCGTCTGAGGTTAACAAAGTTCCCAGATATTTTAATTCATTTACCTGTTTTAATATTGTTCTGCTTGTCTTTATTTTGCACTGAGGTGATGTCATTTTCTTTGATGTTACCATTACCTCTGTCTTTTTGCTATTAAGGCTGAGTCCTTTATTTTTCCTTTCTTTCACTATAATGTCCAACATTTCTTGTAACTCATTTTCACTCTTAGCGATTAAGACTGTATCATCAGCATACCTTAGATTATTTATATTATGACATCCGATTGTTATTCCAGGCATGCCCCTTATGGATATTAATATAATCTCACTATACAAGTTAAACAAAGCCAATGGATTTATATATATATATATATATTTTTTTTTTATCCTGTAGCTTTTTTTTTATTTGACCCTGGAAATTTGCATGCATGACAAGTGTTCTCCCTTTGAGTGCTCATTTATGGCTCATGTATTGAATTAAGTAACGGAATGGAGTATTGTGTGTACAAGAACTCGGTAGCCTTAATGATGAGTATTGACAGTGTTGGAAGTGTAGACGTAAGCCCGTTGAGAATGAATAAATTAAGTGTCAATTAGTTATTGAGACTGCAATACACTTGCTAAATGCTAGCTCTTGAACGTTAGTATGACGTAATTAGCATGACTATCTCTGCAATTTCGAATAATGTCTATTTATAGAAGAATAGGAAGGTTTGGATGGAAGGAACAGAGAACAAATGATAAATAAAAAAATCTTTACGACACATAGGAGCCGCGATAGCTCAGTGGTTAGTGAACTGGACTACAAAGGACAAGGGGTAGGGTTCGATCCCAACCGACGGCTTCCGGGTTCATCCAGCCTTAAATGGGTACCGGATTTGTTTCTGGGAAAGTAAAGCAGCACGGGCGTAATACCGACCACATTACCCCATAAATCATGTGCTGAAGGTCTGTAAAATATAGGGTCACTAACACCATATTTCCCTATACGCCAATTGGCGTGACGGGGGTACTTTACTTCTTTTTTTACTTACGACACATAGTACCATTGCTGTTGTATGCGGGCGGCACGATAGAACTAGAGGGATAAAGGCCGCTTGGTCAAGCAGTCGCCACAACGTGTGAGACTCAGGATTTTTATTTCTCTCCCCAATAGAAAAAAATCTTTTCTGTCTATCGCGGGCTTCAAACACCGTACGTCGGCTTTTTAGCCATCGAACAAATGATGAAGTTTTAAAACTAAAAATGAAAAGAGAACCACTAAACATATTTCACTCAAGATAAATTAGATTTTTGGGGCATGTTAAAAGACACAGCAGCCGAAAAAAAAGTAATTTTGGAAGGAAAATAAAATACAAGGTAAAAGAGGCAGACCAATACTAACATGGACGAGTAATATGAAAAGATGGACAAGTCTGACTATGAGAACCTGCACTATCAAAGCAAGAGAATGAGCGAAATGGCGCTCTATGGTAGCCAAACCTCGATGCGGATTTGGAACAATATTGATGACGATCACTGCAACCGGATGTACCTCTATTCTCAAGGCTCAAAAATGGAAATGTGCTTTTAGACAAGTCCTCTACGCGCTTCAGTGTGCTGTGTCGTCAAATAGTTTCATTTGTTAGTTCTGGATATAAGGGTTTGTCTATACGCTTGCGATACATGGATGTTTACAGTAGAGCTACTACATAAGAAATATGCACGCTATGGAGATGAAATGTCAGATTTTGGATATCTCTTACTGTGATAGCATCATTAATGAAAAGGTTTGCGGAATGATACAAATAGCAATCGGAGTACATTATGATCTATTGACTATTATGATGAAGTGGAAAATAAAATGATTTGGTGAAGTTTCACGATCGTTTGGCCTAGCACAGACTATTCTTCAAGGAGATGTCAAACAGAGCGAGAAAATGTGGTAGGTAGAGAAATGGTTAGGAAGATAATATAAGATAACAGTAGAAGTAGTAGTAGAGGTAGTAGTAGCAGTAATAGAAGTAGTAGTAGTAGAAGTAGTAGTAGAGGTAGTAGTAGTAATAGAAGTAGTAGTAGTAGAAGTAGTAGTAGAGGTAGTAGTAGTAGTAGAAGAAGTAGTAGTAGTAGTAGAGGTAGTAGTAGTAGAGGTAGTAGTAGTAGTAGAGGTAGTAGTAGTAGAGGTAGTAGTAGTAGTAGTAGTAGTAGAGGTAGTAGTAGTAGTAGAGGTAGTAGTAGTAGAGGTAGTAGTAGTAGTAGTAGTAGAGGTAGTAGTAGTAGAAGAAGAAGTAGTAGTAGTAGAAGAGGTAGTAGTAGTAGTAGAGGTAGTAGTAGTAAAAGTAGTAGAGGTAGTAGTAGTAGAAGAAGTAGTAGTAGTAGTAGTAGTAGAGGTAGTAGTAGTAGAAGAAGAAGTAGTAGTAGTAGTAGAGGTAGTAGTAGTAGAAGAAGAAGTAGTAGTAGAGGTAGTAGTAGTAGAAGTAATAGTAGTAGTAGTAGTAGAGGTAGTAGTAGTAGAAGAAGTAGTAGTAGTAGTAGTAGAGGTAGTAGTAGTAGAAGAAGAAGTAGTAGTAGTAGTAGAGGTAGTAGTAGTAGAAGTAGTAGTAGTAGTAGTAGTAGAGGTAGTAGTAGTAGAAGAAGTAGTAGTAGTAGAGGTAGTAGTAGTAGAAGAGGTAGTAGTAGTAGCAGTAGTAGTAGTAGTAGTAGAGGTAGTAGTAGTAGAAGTAGTAGAGGTAGTAGTAGTAGAGGTAGTAGTAGTAGAGGTAGTAGTAGTAGAAGTAGTAGTAGTAGAAGTAGTAGAGGTAGTAGTAGTAGAAGAAGTAGTAGTAGTAGAGGTAGTAGTAGTAGAAGAGGTAGTAGTAGTAGAAGAAGAAGTAGTAGTAGTAGTAGAGGTAGTAGTAGTAGAAGAAGTAGTAGTAGTAGAGGTAGTAGTAGTAGAGGTAGTAGTAGTAGAAGAAGAAGTAGTAGTAGTAGTAGAGGTAGTAGTAGTAGAAGAAGAAGTAGTAGTAGTAGTAGAGGTAGTAGTAGTAGAAGTAGTAGAGGTAGTAGTAGTAGAAGAAGTAGTAGTAGTAGAGGTAGTAGTAGTAGTAGAAGAAGTAGTAGTAGAAGAGGTAGTAGTAGTAGTAGAAGAAGTAGTAGTAGTAGAAGAAGTAGTAGTAGTAGTAGAGGTAGTAGTAGAGGTAGTAGTAGTAGAAGAAGTAGTAGTAGTAGTAGAGGTAGTAGTAGAAGTAGTAGTAGTAGAAGAAGTAGTAGTAGTAGTAGTAGAAGAAGTAGTAGTAGTAGTAGTAGAAGAAGTAGTAGTAGTAGTAGTAGAAGAAGTAGTAGTAGTAGAAGAAGTAGTAGTAGAAGAAGTAGTAGTAGAAGAAGTAGTAGTAGAAGAAGTAGTAGTAGTAGAAGAAGTAGTAGTAGTAGAGGAAGTAGTAGTAGTAGAAGAAGTAGTAGTAGTAGAAGAAGAATAAGACGAAGTAGTAGTAGTAGAGGTAGTAGTAGTAGAAGAAGTAGTAGGTGAGGTAGTAGTAGTAGTAGAAGAAGTAGTAGTAGTAGAAGAAGAATAAGACGAAGTAGTAGTAGTAGAAGAAGTAGTAGTAGTAGAAGAAGTAGTAGTAGAGGTAGTAGTAGTAGAAGAAGTAGTAGTAGAGGTAGTAGTAGAAGAAGTAGTAATAGAGGTAGTAGTAGTAGAAGAAGTAGTAGTAGAGGTAGTAGTAGTAGAAGAAGTAGTAGTAGAGGTAGTAGTAGTAGTAGTAGTAGAAGAAGAATAAGACGAGGTAGTAGTAGTAGTAGAAGAAGAATAAGACGAAGTAGTAGTAATAGTAGAACAAGTAGTAGTGGAAGAAGAAGAAGACGAAGTAGTAGTAGTAGTAGTAGAAGAAGAATAATAAGACGAAGTAGTAGTAATAGTAGAACAAGTAGTAGTAGAAGAATAAGACGAAGAAGTAGTAATAGTAATAGTAGAACAAGTAGTAGAAGAAGAATAAGACGAAGTAGTAGTAATAGTAGAACAAGTAGTAGTAGAAGAAGAATAAGACGAAGTAGTAGAAGAACAAGTAGTAGTAGAAGAAGAATAAGACGAAGTAGTAGTAATAGTAGAACAAGTAGTAGAAGAAGAATAAGACGAAGTAGTAGTAATAGTAGAACAAGTAGTAGAAGAAGAATAAGACGAAGTAGTAGTAATAGTAGAACAAGTAGTAGAAGAAGAATAAGACGAAGTAGTAGTAATAGTAGAACAAGTAGTAGAAGAAGAAGAAGACGAAGTAGTAGTAATAGTAGAACAAGTAGTAGAAGAAGAATAAGACGAAGTAGTAGTAATAGTAGAACAAGTAGTAGTAGAAGAATAAGACGAAGTAGTAGTAATAGTAGAACAAGTAGTAGAAGAAGAATAAGACGAAGTAGTAGTAATAGTAGAACAAGAAGTAGTAGAAGAAGAAGACGAAGTAGTAGTAATAGTAGAACAAGTAGTAGTAGAAGAATAAGACGAAGTAGTAGTAATAGTAATAGTAGAACAAGTAGTAGAAGAAGAATAAGACGAAGTAGTAGTAGTAGAAGAAGAATAAGACGAAGTAGTAGTAGTAGAAGAAGAATAAGACGAAGTAGTAGTAATAGTAGAACAAGTAGTAGAAGAAGAATAAGACGAAGTAGTAGTAATAGTAGAACAAGTAGTAGTAGTAGAAGAATAAGACGAAGTAGTAGTAATAGTAATAGTAGAACAAGTAGTAGAAGAAGAATAAGACGAATTAGTAGTAATAGTAGAACAAGTAGTAGTAGAAGAAGACGAAGTAGTAGAAGAACAAGTAGTAGTAGAAGAAGAAGAAGACGAAATAGTAGTAATAGTAGAACAAGTAGTAGTAGAAGAAGAAGAAGACGAAGTAGTAGTAGTAGAAGAACAAGTAGTAGTAGAAGAAGAATAAGACGAAGTAGTAGTAGAAGAATAAGACGAAGTAGTAGTAGTAGAAGAAGAATAAGACGAAGTAGTAGTAGAAGAATAAGACGAAGTAGTAGTAGTAGTAGTAGTAGTAGTAGTAGAAGAATAAGACGAAGTAGTAGTAGTAGAAGAATAAGACGAAGTAGTAGTAATAGTAGAACAAGTAGTAGTAGAAGAAGAATAAGACGAAGTAGTAGTAATAGTAGAACAAGTAGTAATAGATGAAGAAGAAAAAGTAGAAGAAGAAGTAGTAGAAGAAGAATGTAAAGGAACTGCGGTAGTGTTGTGGTTGTCAGTAAACTTGTGGACCCTACAGTACCTAGGTGATTGTTGACTAGTGCTTCATTGACGTCATAAGACAGCTAGTTTTATCTAAAGAGAACACGTGGTGCATTATGAATCAGAGCTGATCTAGACCCTACTCCTAGCGGAGGAAATGTGAACAGACTAGTAAGGCCAATCGAAGGGGTACGAACGACATTGCTATACACACACACACTCACACGCACGCACCCCCCCCCCCCCAATCCATTGCACGCTGAAACACGGGTGTTGCGTCGCAGAGAGCAAATGTCGCAGCTTGCTGTAGATCGTAACACAACATACCTGCGTCTATTTAACGACATTTAAAGGATGCACGATGAGCAGAAGTGCTTGTTAGGCGAATGCTGAAAGAAAAAGTTCACCGTGAACACTGGGTTTGCAAGGTTCTTCATCCTCCTCACTATCCAATCGAGTAATTTCTACGCTATTCATTCATCCATCCATCCATCCATCCATCCATCCATCCATCCATCCATCCATCCGTCCGTCCGTCCATCCGTCCATCCGTCCGTCCGTCCGTCCGTCCGTCCCTCCTTCCCTCCCTCCCTCCATCCATCCATCCATCCATCCATCCATCCATCCATCCATCCATCCATCCATCCATCCATCCATCCATCCATCCATCCATCCATCCATCCATCTATCTATCTATCTATCTATCTATCTATCTATCTATCTATCTATCTATCTATCTATCTATCTATCTATCTATCTATCTATCTATCTATCTATCTATCTATCTATCTATCTATCTATCTATCTATCTATCTATCTATCCGTCTATCCATCTATTCATCTATCCGTCCGTTCGTCCGTCCTTCCATCCATCCAACTATATGTCTGTCTGTCTTTCTATTTGCGTGCATGGCTGTCTGTTTGTCTGTGTGTGTCGTCGAGAGCAACCAGCTGACAGACATCAAGATAATGTTATTACCTATTATTCGACCAGTCCACTAACACACAAACCAGGAGATTGTTTTCCGTTTGGATTCTTGCCTTATGATCTCCGAAGCCAACAAACAGCAGAAGAAAAGGTACAATCAACTGCATTTCATCATCATCATCATGTGCCATACCGGTCGGTGTAGGCGATAACGTCCCTCCTCAATCTTCTGTCTGCAGTGCATCGTATCATTTCTGATGTTAAACGTTTTCCATGCCATGACACCAAGCTATCCAGTATTTTCTCTCTTTGTCGTCCGCGATTTCTCTTTCCTTTTATTTTGCCTGTTGTAACCAAGTATTCCAACTTTCCTCTTCTCATGATGTGCCAGAAAAATTTTGATTTTTCCATTCTGATATTATTTAGGAGCTCCCTTTTTGTGTTGGCCTCTTTGAGAATTTCCTCATTGGTCTTTTTAGCTGCCCAGGAAACTTTCAACATTCTTCTGAGAAATTCCATCTCTGTGGCCTATAATCGTCTTTTTATTTGTTTGTCTACTGTCCATAATTCGCTTCCATAGGTCAGAATTGGTTCTATATAGCATCGATGGACTCTCTTTCTCAATTCTATCGTCATAGATTTGTTGCATAAGATATTTTTCATTTTCTGAAATGCTATTTTGGCCAGAGCTATTCTGCTTTTGATTTCCGTGGTGCATATTTCATCTGATGAAATTATTGTGCCCACGTATTTGAAGCGTTGCACTTGTTTCTGATTTGGCCTGTTTATTTTTATGCTGCATGCTGGTGATGATTGTTTCTTCGATACGACCATTACTTCTATTTATTACTTTTCAGACTGAGACGTTTCTGACTGCTTACTTTTACTATTATGTCTATCATTTCTTGTAGTTTATTCTCTGTCTCCAAACAATTCCGGTGACAGAACACAACCTTGTCTGACTCTTTGTTTTCTATATACAGCATTCAGCGGTGGGTAAAAATCCCGTGGCTTAGCCGGAGCTTTACTAGTATCATCTCCCAAAAACCTACCTTACTTTTGAAACAATCACCCATCGAGGACACGGTAAAAGGATACATTTAAAGTGGGTAGGAAGGTAAACAGCGTTTAAATACAGTGACGCCGTATTGATTTAGGCGTAAAGAGGCTGGATTTGTTCTTCATCATTTACCTGCAATTTTAGTCGAGGATTTGGTGCAGGTTTGGTGTGCAGGAGCCAGATAAGCTTAGCCATTCATTGATCAGTTCACCATAAAGTGTATCATTTTAACATAACCTTACGGTGACTCATTCGCTTCCTCTTCTTCTTCTACTTTAGCCCCGTCACGCCAAGTGCCGTATAGGGAATATGGTGTTAGTGACCATACATTTTACAGACCTTCAGCACATGATTTTTGGGGTAATGTGGTCGGTATTACGCCCGTGCTGCTTTACTTTCCCAGAAAAAATCCTGTATCCATTTAAGGTTGAGTGAACCCGGAAGCCGTTGGTTGGGATCGAACCCTACATCTTGTCCTTTGTAGTCCAGTTGACTAACCACTGAGCTATTGCGGCTCCCTCATTCGCTTCCACTCTCGGCAATTCTTTCAATGTGTTGCCATTAATCACTCGCTCCTTCAGAATATACCAAGACATTGTTTTGGTATTCTGTCGCTGGAGACTTACTATATACTGACAGTCAATAACAACAGGGTACTATATACTGACAGTCAAGAACAACAGGGTACTGTATACTGACAGTCAATAACAACAGGGTACTATATACTGACAGTCAATAACAACAGGGTACTATATACTGACAGTCAATAACAACAGGGTACTGTGTACTAGTAAGTAACTAGCAACAGGGTACTGTATTCTGGCAGTCACTAACAACAGAGTACTGTATACTGGCAGACGCAAACAACAGTCTACTGTATACTGACAGTTACCAACAACATGTACTGTATACTGGCAGTTACCAACAACAGGCTACTGTATACTGACAGTTATCAACAACAGGGTACTGTATACTGGCAGTTATCAACAACAGGGTACTGTATACTGACAGACGCCAACAATAGGCTACTGTATACTGGCAGTTACCAACAACAGGGTACTGTATACTGAATGTAACCAACAACAGAGTACTGCATACTGACAGTCACTAACAACAGCGTACTGTGTACTGACAGTCACCAACAACCGGGTACTGTATACTGGCAGTCACTAACAGTAGGATACTGTATACTGACAGTCACTAACAACAGGGTACTGTATACTGACAGTCACTAACAACTGAGTACTGTATACTGACAGTCACTAACAACAGGGTACTGTATACTGACTCTCACCATAAGGTACTGTATATTGACAGCCACCAACAATAAGGTACTGCATACTAACTGTCACCAACAAGAGGGTGTTGTATACTGACAGTCACCAATAATAAGGTACTGTATACTAACTGTCACCAACAACAGGGTACTGTACGCACTTACACAATGAACGCAATCACACAGAGCTCACTCTGACAATGAACGCACTCACAAACAAACGCACCCACACAACGAACTCACTCACACAACGAACGCACTCACATAACAAATGCACTCACACAACAAACGCACCCACACAACAAACGCACTCACACAACGAACTCACTCACACAACGAACTCACTCACACAACGAACGCACTCACACAACGAATGCACTCACACAACAAACGCACCCACACAACGAACGCACTCACACAACGAACGAACTCACACAACGAACGAACTCACACAATGAACGAACTCACACAACAAACGCACCCACACAACGAACGAACTCACACAACGAACGAACTCACACAACGAACGAACTCACACAACGAACGAACCCACACAACGAACGAACCCACACAACGAACTCACTCACAAAACGAACTCACTCACACCACGAACTCACTCGCACAACGCACTCACGCACACAACGAACGAACTCACACAACGAACGCACGCTCACAACGAACTCACTCACACAACGAACTCACTCACACAACGAACTCACTCACACAACGAACTCACTCACACAACGAACGAACTCACACAACGAACGAACTCACACAACGAACGAACTCACACAATGAACGAACTCACACAACAAACGCACCCACACAACGAACGAACTCACACAACGAACGAACTCACACAACGAACGAACTCACACAACGAACGAACCCACACAACGAACGAACCCACACAACGAACTCACTCACAAAACGAACTCACTCACACCACGAACTCACTCGCACAACGCACTCACGCACACAACGAACGAACTCACACAACGAACTCACTCACACAACGAACTCACTCACACAACGAACTCACTCACACAACGAACTCACTCACACAACGAACTCACTCACACAACGAACTCACTCACACAACGAACTCACTCACACAACGAACTCACTCACACAACGAACTCACTCACACAACGAACTCACTCACACAACGAACTCACTCACACAACGAACGCACGCTCACAACGAACTCACTCACACAACGAACTCACTCACACAACGAACGAACTCACACAACGAACGAACTCACACAACGAACGCACGCTCACAACGAACTCACTCACACAACGAACTCACTCACACAACGAACTCACTCGCACAACGAACTCACTCACACAACGAACGAACTCACACAACGAACGCACTCTCACAACGAACTCACTCACACAACGAACTCACTCACACAACGAACTCACTCACACAACGAACTCACTCACACAACGAACGAACCCACACAACGAACGAACCCACACAACGAACTCACTCACACAACGAACCCACACACACAACGAACTCACGCACACAACGAACTCACTCACACAACGAACGAACCCACACAACGGACGCACGCACACAACGAACGCACGCACACAACGAACGCACGCACACAACGAACTCACTCATGTTTAAATCCTATTGCAATATCTTTAATGGATTGTTGATTCTGGAAGCGAATCATGGACAGTAGACAAACAAATGAAAAGACGATTAGAGGCCACAGAGATGGGATTTCTCAGAAGAATTGTGAAAGTTCCCTGGGCAGCTAAAAAGACCAATGAGGAAGTTCTCAAAGAGGCCAACACAAAAAGGCAGCTCCTAAAAAACATCAGAAAAAAAAAAATCAACATTTTTCTGGCACATCATGAGAAGAGGAAAGTTGGAATACTTGGTTACAACTGGCAAAATAAAAGGAAAGAGAGATCGCGGACGACAAAGAGAGAAAATACTGAATAGTTTGGTGTCATGGTATGGAAAACAGTCAACAACAGAACTGATACGATGCACTGTGGATAGAAGATTATGGAAGGACATGATCGCCTACGCCAACCGGTATGGCACATGATGATGATTTATGGTGTACAGTGCTAGAACGCATATCTTCCCATTACCATCAGTTCATTTATTATTAACGTGGTAAGCACTACGTCAGGCTGCCCATAAAGATTTAATTAAATGCCTGCAGTGGTGGGTCTGTTAACACGAACCCCTTGGTTCTAACACAATTAGAACAAGACACATTTTTGGGGCGTGTTAAAAGAAACAACAGTGTACTAAAAGTAATTTTTTAGGGGAAAATACAAGGTAAAAGAGGCAGAGGTAGACCAAGACTAACATGGACGAGTAACATCAAAAGGATGGACAAGTCAGCCTGTGACAACCTGCACCATCAAAGCAAGAGACAGAGTAGAATGGTGCTCCATGGTAGCCAACCTTCGATGCAGAGACGGCACTCGATGATGATGATGATGACCTAGTAAGGAAATATCCCTGGGCTGGGCTCATTAGATCTATCATAGGAGAACGCGGAAAGTCAAGAAAGTTACTACAGGACTCCACATAAAGGACTCCACATAAAGGACTCCACATAAAGGACTCCACATAAAGGACTCCACATAAAGGACTCCACATAAAGGAATCCACATAAAGGACTCCACATAAAGGACTCCACATAAAGGACTCCACATAAAGGAATCCACACAAAGGACTCCACATAAAGGACTCCACTTAAAGGACTCCACATAAAGGACTCCACATAAAGGACTCCACATAAAGGACTCCACATAAAGGACTCCACATAAAGGACTCCACATAAAGGACTCCACATAAAGGAATCCACATAAAGGAATCCACATAAAGGACTCCACATAAAGGACTCCACATAAAGGACTCCACATAAAGGACTCCACATAAAGGACTCCACATAAAGGACTCCACATAAAGGAATCCACATAAAGGAATCCACATAAAGGACTCCACATAAAGGACTCCACATAAAGGACTCCACATAAAGGACTCCACATAAAGGAATCCACATAAAGGAATCCACATAAAGGACTCCACATAAAGGACTCCACATAAAGGAATCCACATAAAGGACTCCACATAAAGGAATCCACATAAAGGACTCCACATAAAGGAATCCACATAAAGGAATCCACATAAAGGACTCCACATAAAGGACTCCACATAAAGGACTCCACATAAAGGACTCCACATAAAGGAATCCACATAAAGGAATCCACATAAAGGAATCCATAGGATTCCACATAAAGGACTCCACATAAAGGACTCCACATAAAGGAATCCATAGGACTCCACATAAAGGACTCCACATAAAGGACTCCAAATAAAGGACTCCACATAAAGGACTCCACATAAAGGACTCCACATAAAGGACTCCACATAAAGGACTCCACATAAAGGACTCCACATAAAGGAATCCATAGGACTCCACATAAAGGACTCCACATAAAGGACTCCACATAAAGGAATCCATAGGACTCCACATAAAGGACTCCACATAAAGGACTCCACATAAAGGACTCCATAGGACTCCACATAAAGGAATCCACATACAGGACTCCACATAAAGGACTCCATAGGACTCCACATAAAGGAATCCACATAAAGGACTCCACATAAAAGACTCCATAGGACTCCACATAAAGGACTTCACATAAAAGACTCCATAGGACTCCACATAAAGGACTCCATAGGACTCCACATAAAGGAATCCACATAAAGGACTCCACATAAAGGACTCCACATAAAGGACTCCACATAAAGGACTCCACATAAAGGACTCCACATAAAAGACTCCATAGGACTCCACATAAAGGACTCCATAGGACTCCACATAAAGGACCCCATAGGACTAGGAAAAAAAATGACAAATAATGAATAACATTCGCCATATAATGGAATGAATAAAAAATGACAAATAATGAATGACATTCGCCATATAATGGAATGAATAAAAATAACAAATAATGAATGACATTCGCCATATAATGGAATGAATAAAAAAAATGACAAATAATGAATAACATTAGCCTATAATGGAATGAATAAAAAATGACAAATAATGAATGACATTCGCCATATAATGGAATGAATAACAAATGACAAATAATGAATGACATTAGCCTATAATGGAATGAATAAAAAAGGGACTAATAAAGAATGACATTCGCCATATAATGGAATGTATAAAAAAGAGACTAATAATGAATGACATTCGCCATATAGTGGAATGAATAAAAAATGACAAATAATTAATGACATTCGCCATATAATGGAATGAATAAAAAATGACAAATAATGAATGACATTCGCCAAATAATGGAATGAATAAAAAAAGGGACTAATAATGAATGACATTCGCCATATAGTGGAATGAATAAAAAAGGGACTAATAATGAATGACATTCGCCATATAATGGAATGAATAAAAAAGGGACTAATAATGAATTACATTCGCCATATAATGGAATGAATAAAAAAGGGACTAATAATGAATGACATTCGCCATACAGTGGAATGAATAAAAAAGGGACTAATAAATGAATGACATTCGCCATACAGTTGATTGAATAAAAAAAAGGGACTAATAATGAATGACATTCACCATACAGTGGAATGAATAAAAAAGGGACTAATAATGAATGACATTCGCCATACAGTGGAATGAATAAAAAAAGGGACTAATAATGAATGACATTCGCCATACAGTGGAATGAATAAAAAAGGGACTAATAATGAATGACATTCGCCATACAGTGGAATGAATAAAAAAGGGACTAATAATGAGTGACATTCGCCAAATAGTGGAATGAATAAAAAAAGGGACTAATAATGAATGACATTCGCCATATCATCATCATCAAGTACAGGGCCTACTGGCGTAGGTGATCATGTCTCTCAACAATTTTCTATCTCAACAGTTATTTATCATTTCTGTTGTTGACCTTCTGCCACGCTATTCTCTTAAGCTGGCTGGTATTTTTTCTCTTTGCTTCCCTCTATCTCTTCGTCGCTCAATTTTTCCAGTTGTTACAATATATTCCAGTTGTTCTCTTCTCATTACATGGCCAAAAAATGATGATTGTTTCTTCATAATATTGGAAATTACCTCTCTTTTTGTTTTGATCTCTTTCAAAATATGTTCATTACTCTTCTTAGCTGTCCATGGCACTCTCATCATTCTTCTGTAAAACTACATTTCTACAGACTCCATTGATTTTCTTGTCTGTTGTCCTATTGTCCATGATTCACATCCATATGTTAATACTGGCTCTACATAACATTTAAGAACTGTTTTTCTTGCTTCTATTGTCAAAAATGAATTGCATAGTATCTTCCTCATTTATTGGAAAGCTGCTTTTGCCTGAGCCATTCTGCATCTCACCTCACAAGTATATTAGCCATATAGTGGAATGAATTAAAAAAACCGTTATCAAGAAACAGATGAAGAATGTAGGAAATATTTCTGAATGAAATGATAGATTCAATATTAGCTCTACGTCTGACACTTCTAGAACTACTCATAATACCTGTCGGTCGTCAGGGGATGAATGGGGCGTGTGTACCTTCCAGAGTCGCTGGAAGTCGGCGAAGTTGACAGACACAACGTCGAGCTGGAGTGGGCTTGAGTGACGTTTTGTCAACTCATCAAGTGGTTTTTTTTTCTTCGTCTATCTATCTATCTATCTATCTATCTATCTATCTATCTATCTATCTATCTATCTATCTATCTATCTATCTATCTATCTATCTATCTATCTATCTATCTATCTATCTATCTATCTATCTATCTATCTATCTATCTATCTATCTATCTATCTATCTATCTATCTATCTATCTATCTATCTATCTATCTATCTATCTATCTGTCTGTCTGTCTGTCTGTCTGTCTGTCTGTCTGTCTGTCTGTCTGTCTGTCTGTCTGTCTGTCTGTCTGTCTATCTATCTATCTATCTATCTATCTATCTACCTACCTACCTATCTACCCACCCACCCACCTACATACCCACCCACCTACCTATCTACCCACCCGCCCGCCTGTCTGTCTGTTTGCCTGTCAGTCTGTATGTCTGGCTATCTATCTGTCTTTCTATCTGTCTATCTGTCTGTCTGTTTGTCTTTTCCCTCTATCCATTTGTTTGTCTCTCATTCCATTCGTCTATCCGTTATCTATCAGTCTGTCTATATCTACATATTATCTTTATTTATATTTATGTCTGCTTAACTACTCTCCCACACAGGCACATATCCATATACGTGTATGATGAAATCGCAGAACTAACAATTTACATAGATAACAACTTTGCAGTAAAAATGACGTTTGTTTAAAAGCTAGAAGTTCACTGATTTATGGAAGAACACAGAAACTACTACAACGATCCACACAACTCTCTGATAACGCTGCGTAGACAGTTATCCAAGAAGATATTTTAGAAAAAATATAGGTAGACTATATAATGAATAATGTGGTTTTACAGAAGAATGTTGAGAATACCATTGGACAGCTAAGAAGAGTAATGAACATGTTCTGAAAGAGGCCAAAGCAAAAAGAGAGCTAATTTCAATTATTAGGAAGAAACAATCATCATTTTTCGGCCATGTAATGAGAAGAGAACAACTGGACTATATTGTAACAACTGGAAAAATTGAGGGACGAAGAGATAAAGGGAAGCAAAGAGAAAAAAAAATACCAGACAGCTTAAGAGAATGGCTTGGCAGAAGGTCAACAACAGAAATGATAAATAGCTGCCGAGATCGAAAGTTGTGGAGAGACATGATCACCTACGCCAGCAGGCCTGGTACTTGATGATGATGAAGACCATATTCCCTATACGCCACTTGGCGTGACGAGGGCTCATTACTTTATTTCATATATAGTAGTTCATTTTCATCATCATCATGTGCCATACCGGTTGGTGTAGGTGATCATGTCCTTCCACAATCTTCTATCTACGGTGCTTTGTATCAGTTCTGTTGCTGACTATTTTTTATGCCATGACACTAAGCTAATATATATATATATATATATATATATATATATATATATATATATATATATATAGTATTTTCTCTCTTTGTCGTCCGCGACCTCTCTTTCCTTTTATTTCATAGTTGCTGAAACAAATTATAGCATAATTGCCGATACATTTACTGATTTAATTTGTAACACATGTAGTGATAGGATTACTGACACAGTTACTGATATAATTTGTAACACATGTAGTGA
>JAVIAB010000046.1:45227201-45464701 GCA_032433765.1 Megaustenia siamemsis
GGGGCGCCTTCGCCCACTTTTCATTTACTTATACAAGGCACCGTTAGAGTCATGAAATTGTACTTGAACGTGTTACTAATCGTTCCGGTTCAAAAGCACGGCTAAAAAGCCGTGGTAGTACTAATAAGTAAGGTAAAGAACCGAGTTAAGCTACATGGTGTAACACGAATGTGGTATTAGTGCCTATATTTTTTAGCAGATCTTGGGAATAATTATTTCTGGAGTAATGTGGTCGGTATTACGTCCGTGCTGCTTTACTTTCACATAAAAAAGTCCAGTACCTTTATAACGCTGGGTGAACCTGGAGTCTACAGTTGGCAATAACCAAATAAAACTAGGAGAATTACCTCTATTAGATGTACAATCTTACATATATCTGGGCAGTAATATAGATAAAGAGGGAGGAACAGAAAATGATACCAAAATAAGGATATCAAAAGCAAGAGTAGCTTTCATTGCACTGGGAAACATATGGAAATCCAAAGAAATTAGGTTAAATACAAAAATAAAAATTTTCAACTCAAATGTTAAGTCGGTCCTATTATATGGCTGTGAAACATGGAGAACAACAAAATTGACAATCACGAAGATACAGACTTTCATTAATGGATGCTTATGCAGGATAAAAGAATAGAAATGGCAGGACAAAATCACTAACATAGAATTATGGAAATGTACCAGTCAAATACCAGTGGATAAAGAAATACAGCGAAGACGATGGCGCTGGATAGGACACACACTACGGAAGCCAACTGAGAGTATTACACAACAGGCCCTTTTTTGGAATCCCCAGGGGAAAAGACAAAGAGGAAGACCAAGGAACTCTTGGAGAAGTCAGATAGAAGCAGAGATGAAGATGATGGGGAAGACATGGAATGATCTTAAAAGAATGGCAAGAAACAGAACGACTTGGAAAGTGTTTGTTGAAGACCTATGCTCCACTGGGAGCTAAAAAGGTAGAAGAAGAAAGAAGAACCTGGAGTCTTCTATCACGATCGAACCTAAACTTTTGTCCTTTGTAGTCCAGTTCACTAACCACTGAGCTATCGCAACGCCTGGTAGTACAAGTGCCATTAATAATAGTAGTACTTATAGTATCACTGTTGGTAGTTGTAGTACTAGTTGTTATAGTATTTGTAGTAGTAATGTTATTACTAGCAGCACAGGCAACATTTGTCTCTGTGGCAGTTCTTACTGTAATGTCATTACTACTACTAGCATTATCTGTAGTCACAACTTTACTACAAGATTAAACGACAATTTCAACAAGAAAACGGCGGCGGTAGCAGAACGATAACAGTGAAGACGTAAACACATACAGGCCAGTCTGTTGTGTTGATTCCCACAGAGAGCGTTACGAATTATGCAAATGAGTCTCTCTGTCAGTTTTGCTTCCTTCTGCGAGTCCTTTGACAGTTTATTCATTCACCCGAGGAAGTCCTGTCAGTATTTACACACATATTTTCTTGCATAAATTATTGCTATAGAATCTCAGTTGGACGCCTGCACAACACAAGGTCTTAATTCATGTTCCCACTAGCATTATTATCACAATGTCGCCTACGGTTGGTCGTGTCTTGACCATAAATAAGAAGAGAAAGAACTCCGCTACGCCTCAGATGTGGCTTATAGTGAAAATCTATGTCAATGACCGTATATTTTAATGTAATCTTCGGCATCTTTTTTTTTTCAACGTGGTCAACACTACGACAAGCCGTCGTCTTTCTTAGAAAAAAAAACAGAAATATGTACTAGATACGCCTCAGATGTGGCTTATAGTGAAAATCTATGTCAATGACCGTATATTTTAATGTAATCTTCGGCATCTTTTTTTTTTCAACGTGGTCAACACTACGACAAGCCGTCGTCTTTCTTAGAAAAAAAAACAGAAATATGTACTAGATACGCCTCAGATGTGGCTTATAGTGAAAATCTATGTCAATGACCGTATATTTTAATGTAATCTTCGGCATCTTTTTTTTTTTCAACGTGGTCAACACTACGACAAGCCGTCGTCTTTCTTAGAAAAAAAAACAGAAATATGTACTAGATACGCCTCAGATGTGACTTATAGTGAAAATCTATGTCAATGACCGTATATTTTAATGTAATCTTCGGCATCTTTTTTTTTCAACGTGGTCAACACTACGACAAGCCGTCGTCTTTCTTAGAAAAAAAACAGAAATATGTGCTAGATACGCCTCAGATGTGGCTTATAGTGAAAATCTATGTCAATGACCGTATATTTTAATGTAATCTTCGGCATCTTTTTTTTCAACGTGGTCAACACTGCGACAAGCCGTCGTCTTTCTTAGAAAAAAACAGAAATATGTACTAGATACGCCTCAGATGTGGCTTATAGTGAAAATCTATGTCAATGACCGTATATTTTAATGTAATCTTCGGCATCTTTTTTTTTTACAACGTGGTCAACACTATGACAAGCCGTCGTCTTTCTTAGAAAAAAAACAGAAATATGTGCTAGATACGCCTCAGATGTGGCTTATAGTGAAAATCTATGTCAATGACCGTATATTTTAATGTAATCTTCGGCATCTTTTTTTTTTACAACGTGGTCAACACTACGACAAGCCGTCGTCTTTCTTAGAAAAAAAAACAGAAATATGTGCTAGATACCCCTCAGATGTGGCTTATAGTGAAAATCTATGTCAATGACCGTATATTTTAATGTAATCTTCGGCATCTTCTTTTTGACAACGTGGTCAACACTACGACAAGCCGTCGTCTTTCTCAAAAAAAAAAATATGTACCAATACAAACCTGATAAACTTAGTAGTGGCTCGAACGAGGGAATTCTTCCGACCTCTTACCATACGTTTCGCCGCACTGTGCGCTACGCTGATTTCGGTATCGTACGTTTAGCCGCATGGTACGCCACGCTAGGTTTGATTAGTGTGAACGCCATCAAACCATATTCTTTTTACATGTCTTGTATCATCTTGATATTGGTGAAATCTAATACCTTGTTCAATTATATAAAAATTCATATATAATATGTTACATGTTAGATAAATATAAACATGTAGATTGATTCTTAAAACCATGAACAAATGTTGTCTTTGAAATCTCTTCTGTTGCGTCGATAAAAAGCTTCCATACGGAAAGAGATTTAAAGAGTTAACACACGCAATAGCCAGTTTAATAGCCATCGGGTCTATCATGTCTTTGACGGTCAGAGAAAGTCGACGAACTTCAGCTTGTTCATATCGATGCAGATAACGATGAGGGCTAGATCAAATACCTTTACGGTACGACCGTATTTCTGTGGCCTAGGGAGGTGGTGATATGGAAGTGAGGGGGAGAGAACTTATGGACTGGAGAAGAAACTTGTACAGTGCGGTAGCCGCGAGGTGTTCGGGTCAGAGTAATTTTTCAACCGCCGTTCCTCTCCTCCTCCTCCTAATAATAATAAAAAAATTTTATCTTACCGGGATCTGAATTTGCACTCTCCTGTACGACAGGCTATCGGTTCGGCCACCCGCTCTTCGACTATGGGTGGACGAGGAAGTATATGACAGGATGAGGTGACATCGGAGCCGCAATAACTCAGTGGTTATTGAACTGGTTCATACAATCTCTTCTTCACAACATATTCTCACATCTACAACAGGTTCATACAATCTCTTCTCCACAACACATTCTCACATCTACAACAGGTTCATACAATCTCTTCTCCACAACATATTATAACATCTACAACAGGTTCATACAATCTCTTCTCCACAACATATTCTCACATCTACAACAGGTTCATACAATCTCTTCTCCACAACACATTCTCCCATCTACAACAGGTTCATACAATCTCTTCTCCACAACATATTATAACATCTACAACAGGTTCATACAATCTCTTCTCCACAACATATTCTCCCATCTACAACAGGTTTGTACAATCTCTTCTTCACAACATATTCTCCCATCTACAACAGGTTCATACAATCTCTTCTTCACAACACATTCTCACATCTACAACAGGTTCATACAATCTTTTCTCCACAACACATTCTCACATCTACAACAGGTTCATACAATCTCTTCTCCACAACATATTCTCACATCTACAACAGGTTCATACAATCTCTTCTCCACAACATATTCTCCCATCTACAACAGGTTCATACAATCTCTTCTCCACAACACATTCTCACAGCTCTAAACAGGTTCGTACAATCTCTTCTCCACAACACATTCTCACATCTACAACACATTCTCACATCTACAACAGGTTCACAGATCTCTTCTCGACACCAAATTCTCACATCTACAACTGGTTCATACAATCTCTTCTCCACAACATATTATAACATCTACAACAGGTTCATACAATCTCTTCTCCACAACATATTCTCACATCTACAACAGGTTCATACAATCTCTTCTCCACAACACATTCTCCCATCTACAACAGGTTCATACAATCTCTTCTCCACAACATATTATAACATCTACAACAGGTTCATACAATCTCTTCTCCACAACATATTCTCCCATCTACAACAGGTTTGTACAATCTCTTCTTCACAACATATTCTCCCATCTACAACAGGTTCATACAATCTCTTCTTCACAACACATTCTCACATCTACAACAGGTTCATACAATCTTTTCTCCACAACACATTCTCACATCTACAACAGGTTCATACAATCTCTTCTCCACAACATATTCTCACATCTACAACAGGTTCATACAATCTCTTCTCCACAACATATTCTCCCATCTACAACAGGTTCATACAATCTCTTCTCCACAACACATTCTCACAGCTCTAAACAGGTTCGTACAATCTCTTCTCCACAACACATTCTCACATCTACAACACATTCTCACATCTACAACAGGTTCACAGATCTCTTCTCGACACCAAATTCTCACATCTACAACAGGTTCATACAATTTCTTCTCCACAACACATTCTCACATCTACAACAGGTTCACATATTCTCTTCTCCAAAACATATTCTCATATCTACAACATGTTCACAGATTCTCTTCTCGACACCAAATTCTCACATCTACAACAGGTTCACAGATTTTCTTCTCCACAACATATTCTCACATCTACAACAGGTTCACAGATTCTCTTCTCCACAACATATTCTCACATCTACAACAGGTTCACAGATTCTCTTCTCCACAACATATTCTCACATCTACATGTTCACAGATTCTCTTCTCGACACCAAATTCTCACATCTACAACAGGTTCACAGGTTCACAGGTTCTCTTCTCCAAAACATATTCTCACATCTACAACAGGTTAACAGATTCTCTTCTCGACACCAAATTCTCACATCTACAACAGGTTCACAGATTTTCTTCTCCACAACATATTCTCACATCTACAACATGTTCACAGATTCTCTTCTCCACAAAATATTCTCACATCTACAACAGGTTCACAGATTCTCTTCTGCACACCACATTCTCACATCTACAACAGGTTCACAGATTCTCTTCTCGACACCACATTCTCACATCTACAACAGATTCACAGACTCTCTTCTCCACACCACATTCTCACATCTACAACAGATTCACAGACTCTCTTCTCGAGACCATATTCTCACATCTACAACAGGTTCACATATTCTCTTACCCTCAACATATTCTTCCATTTACATCATATCCACTCCTTCAAAACAACACATTCTTTCATCTACAATTGAATCTCTCGTCTACAACAGCAACACTTACATCGATAACAGCGCGACTCCTAGTAACAACAAAATCGTTGACAGCTCATCCAGCCATCTACAATGACTTCCAGACAATATTACAAGCTCTAAATCATATTATTATTAAATTGTCATGCCGTATTCATGGCAGATAGACGTAACCTGGATGCTTGAAATGAATTATCTCGGGCAGCAGAGCGTTAAATCACAAACCTACGACCCCTGTACACTAGAAAAGATGAAAGAAAAAAAATCTTTCCCACGCTATTTGTACTGCTAACATTCTAAATGCAACTAAGCTGTTTGTCATTGAGAGTTTAGTTCATTTGCTCACTTGTATCTTCGCAAGGAGATTAAATGCACATGCAACTTCTGTTATACAATCAAAGTGATTTGAAGAAGCAGTCATCTGTTTGTTTTTTTTTTTCTTCTCCTTCTTCGTCTTCTTCTTGTTCTTCTCCTTCTTCGTCTTCTTCTTGTTCTTCTCCTTCTTCGTCTTCTTCTTCTCCTTCTTCTTGTTCTTCTCCTTCTTCGTCTTCTTCTTGTTCTTCTCCTTCTTCTCCTTCTTCGTCTTCTTCTTGTTCTTCTCCTTCTTCGTCTTCTTCTTGTTCTTCTCCTTCTTCGTCTTCTTCTTGTTCTTCTTCTTGTTCTTCTCCTTCTTCTCCTTCTTCGTCTTCTTCTTGTTCTTCTTCTTGTTCTTCTCCTTCTTCTCCTTCTTCGTCTTCTTCTTGTTCTTCTTCTTGTTCTTCTCCTTCTTCTCCTTCTTCGTCTTCTTCTTGTTCTTCTTCTTGTTCTTCTCCTTCTTCTCCTTCTTCTCCTTCTTCGTCTTCTTCTTGTTCTTCTTCTTGTTCTTCTCCTTCTTCGTCTTCTTCTTGTTCTTCTTCTTGTTCTTCTCCTTCTTCTCCTTCTTCGTCTTCTTCTTGTTCTTCTCCTTCTTCGTCTTCTTCTTGTTCTTCTCCTTCTTCGTCTTCTTCTTGTTCTTCTCCTTCTTCGTCTTCTCTTGTTCTTCTCCTTCTTCTCCTTCTTCGTCTTCTTCTTGTTCTTCTCCTTCTTCGTCTTCTTCTTGTTCTTCTCCTTCTTCGTCTTCTTCTTGTTCTTCTCCTTCTTCGTCTTCTTCTTGTTCTTCTCCTTCTTCGTCTTCTTCTTGTTCTTCTCCTTCTTCTCCTTCTTCGTCTTCTTCTTGTTCTTCTCCTTCTTCGTCTTCTTCTTGTTCTTCTCCTTCTTCGTCTTCTTCTTGTTCTTCTCCTTCTTCGTCTTCTTCTTGTTCTTCTCCTTCTTCTCCTTCTTCGTCTTCTTCTTGTTCTTCTCCTTCTTCGTCTTCTTCTTGTTCTTCTCCTTCTTCGTCTTCTTCTTGTTCTTCTCCTTCTTCTCCTTCTTCGTCTTCTTCTTGTTCTTCTCCTTCTTCTCCTTCTTCGTCTTCTTCTTGTTCTTCTCCTTCTTCGTCTTCTTCTTGTTCTTCTCCTTCTTCTCCTTCTTCGTCTTCTTCTTGTTCTTCTCCTTCTTCGTCTTCTTCTTGTTCTTCTCCTTCTTCGTCTTCTTCTTGTTCTTCTTCTTGTTCTTCTCCTTCTTCGTCTTCTTCTTGTTCTTCTTCTTGTTCTTCTCCTTCTTCTCCTTCTTCGTCTTCTTCTTGTTCTTCTCCTTCTTCTCCTTCTTCGTCTTCTTCTTGTTCTTCTCCTTCTTCTCCTTCTTCGTCTTCATCTTGTTCTTCTTCTTGTTCTTCTCCTTCTTCTCCTTCTTCGTCTTCATCTTGTTCTTCTTCTTGTTCTTCTCCTTCTTCGTCTTCATCTTGTTCTTCTTCTTGTTCTTCTCCTTCTTCGTCTTCTTCTTGTTCTTCTCCTTCTTCGTCTTCTTCTTGTTCTTCTCCTTCTTCGTCTTCTTCTTGTTCTTCTCCTTCTTCGTCTTCTTCTTGTTCTTCTCCTTCTTCGTCTTCTTCTTGTTCTTCTCCTTCTTCGTCTTCTTCTTGTTCTTCTCCTTCTTCGTCTTCTTCTTGTTCTTCTTCTTGTTCTTCTCCTTCTTCTCCTTCTTCGTCTTCTTCTTGTTCTTCTTCTTGTTCTTCTCCTTCTTCTCCTTCTTCGTCTTCTTCTTGTTCTTCTTCTTGTTCTTCTCCTTCTTCTCCTTCTTCGTCTTCTTCTTGTTCTTCTTCTTGTTCTTCTCCTTCTTCTCCTTCTTCGTCTTCTTCTTGTTCTTCTTCTTGTTCTTCTCCTTCTTCTCCTTCTTCGTCTTCTACTTGTTCTTCTTCTTGTTCTTCTCCTTCTTCGTCTTCTTCTTGTTCTTCTTCTTGTCCTTCTCCTTCTTCTCCTTCTTCGTCTTCTTCTTGTTCTTCTCCTTCTTCGTCTTCTTCTTGTTCTTCTCCTTCTTCGTCTTCTTCGTCTTCTTCTTGTTCTTCTTCTTGTTCTTCTCCTTCTTCGTCTTCTTCTTGTTCTTCTTCTTGTTCTTCTCCTTCTTCTCCTTCTTCGTCCTCTTCTTGTTCTTCTCCTTCTTCTCCTTCTTCGTCTTCTTCTTGTTCTTCTCCTTCTTCGTCTTCTTCTTGTTCTTCTCCTTCTTCGTCTTCTTCTTGTTCTTCTCCTTCTTCTCCTTCTTCGTCTTCTTCTTGTTCTTCTCCTTCTTCGTCTTCTTCTTGTTCTTCTTCTTGTTCTTCTCCTTCTTCGTCTTCTTCTTGTTCTTCTCCTTCTTCGTCTTCTTCTTGTTCTTCTCCTTCTTCGTCTTCTTCTTCTCCTTCTTCGTCTTCTTCTCCTTCTTCTCCTTCTTCGTCTTCTTCTCCTTCTTCTCCTTCTTCGTCTTCTTCTTGTTCTTCTCCTTCTTCTCCTTCTTCTCCTTCTTCGTCTTCTTCTTCTTCTTCTCCTTCTTCGTCTTCTTCTTGTTCTTCTCCTTCTTCGTCTTCTTCTTGTTCTTCTCCTTCTTCGTCTTCTTCTTGTTCTTCTCCTTCTTCGTCTTCTTCTTGTTCTTCTCCTTCTTCGTCTTCTTCTTGTTCTTCTCCTTCTTCGTCTTCTTCTTGTTCTTCTCCTTCTTCGTCTTCTTCTTGTTCTTCTCCTTCTTCGTCTTCTTCTTGTTCTTCTCCTTCTTCTCCTTCTTCGTCTTCTTCTTGTTCTTCTCCTTCTTCTCCTTCTTCGTCTTCTTCTTGTTCTTCTCCTTCTTCTCCTTCTTCTCCTTCTTCGTCTTCTTCTTGTTCTTCTCCTTCTTCGTCTTCTTCTTGTTCTTCTTGTTCTTCTCCTTCTTCGTCTTCTTCTTGTTCTTCTTGTTCTTCTCCTTCTCCTTCTTCGTCTTCTTCTTGTTCTTCTTGTTCTTCTCCTTCTTCTCCTTCTTCGTCTTCTTCTTGTTCTTCTTGTTCTTCTTGTTCTTCTCCTTCGTCTTCTTCTTCTTCTTCTCCTTCTCCTTCTCCTTCTTCTCCTTCTTCGTCTTCTTCTTCTCCTTCTCCTTCTTCTCCTTCTTCTCCCTCTTTTCCTTCTTCTCCTTTTCTTCTTCTCCTTCTCCTTCTTTTCCTTCTCCTTCTCCTTCTTCTTATCTTCCTTCTTCTTCTCCTTTTCTTCTCCTTTTCTTCTCCTTTTCTTCTTCTCCTTCCTCTTCCTTTTCTTCTTCTCCTTCTTCTTCCTTTTCTTCTTCTTCTTCTGCTTCTTTCCTTCCTAATTTGCCTTTCAGTGTCGATGGGAGCTATAATTTGCGGTTTTTTGCTCTTCTGTTCATCTGTGCTGCTGTTATGTTTCCTAGTGCTTCTAATATTCCATCGACCCATCTTATTCGTTGTTCGCTCTTGGGTCTGGTATGCTTGCAACGGAGCTGTCTCTTCTACCTTTTTAGCTCCCAGTGGAGCATAGGTCTTCAACAAACACTTTCCTAGTCGTTCTGTTTTTTGCCATTCTTTTAAGATCATTCCATGTCTTCCCCCTCATCTTCATTTATGCTTCTATCTGCCTTCTACAAAAATTCATTGGTCTTCCTCTTTGTCTTTTCCCCTGGGGATTCCAAAAAAGGGCCTGTTGTGTAATACTCTCAGTTGGCTTCCGTAGTGTGTGTCCTATCCAGCGCCATCGTCTTCGCTGTATCTCTTTATCCACTGGTATTTGACTGGTACATTTCCATAATTCTATGTTAGTGATTTTGTTCTACCATTTCCATCCTTTTATTCTGCGTAAGCATCAATTAATGAAAGTCTGTACCTTCGTGATTGTCAATTTTGTTGTTCTCCATGTTTCACAGCCATATAATAGGACCGATTTAACATTTGAGTTGAAAATTTTTATTTTTGTATTTAACCTAATTTCTTTGGATTTCCATATGTTTCCCAGTGCAATGAAAGCTACTCTTGCTTTTGATATCCTTATTTTGGTATCATTGTTTGTACCTCCCTCTTTATCTATATTACTGCCCAGATATATGTACATTGGAGGTCTAGTAGAGGTATTTCTCCTAGTTTTATTCGGTTATTGCCAACTGTATTAATTCTCATAATGTTGGTCTTATCTTTATTAATCTTCAGTCCTAGCTGTTGTGATCTCTCATCAAGTATGCTCATTTTATCCTGCATCTGTTGATGGCTGTGTGATAGGAGAGCTATGTCATCAACAAAGTCTAAATCATCAAATTGCTTGGTCAGTGACAACTGGATCCCATTTCTGTTGTTTTGATTTATTTTCATAATCCAATCTATGGCCAGTAGAAAGAGAAATGGAGACAGAAGGCATCCCTGCCTTACTCCTGTTCTTATTTCAAATACTTCTGTAAGCTGTCCTTCATGCACCACACTACATTTTGTTCCTTCATACATTGTTTTTATCAGGTTAATAAACTTTATGGGGATTCCGTAATGACTCAGCAACTTCCAAAGCATTCCTCTGTCTAAACCATCAAATGCCTTTTCGTAATCTATGAATCCAATATAAAGTGGGGATTTTAGTTCTAAACTTTGTTCAACTATTATACGTAGAGTAGTTATTTGATCAGCACATGATCTGTTCTTCCTAAAACCTGCTTGTTCATATCTCAAATGTTTCTTTATAGCCTCTTTTAGTCTCTCCAGAATAATTCTGCTTAATATTTTTCCTGGCACTGATAGTAGCATAATTCCCCTATAATTTGTGCACTCCTGTAAACTTCCTTTCTTTGGTAGTTTGCTCATATAACCTTCTTTCCAGTCCTTATTTCTTCCCTCTCCCAAATTTTATCTAATAGATTATGTAGCATCTTGGTAAAGGTGTTAATATCTGCTTTGATGGCGTCCGAAGGAATTTCATCTGGTCCTGTGGCTTTACCATTTTTAAATAGTTTGATGGCTTTCATTATTTCTTCTTTCCTTGGTTTTCCACAGTTAACGTGTAACTCTTCTTCTGCTGGTAGTATATCTAGAGGATTATTTGAGCCGGGTCTATTCAAAAGTTCTTCAAAGTGCTCTTTCCATCTCTCCATTTGTTCCCCTATATTACTAAGCAGATTTCCTTTCTTATCTTTCATAAAGGCATTGATCTGTTTGCATTTTCCACCTAATTTCTTTGTGCTGTTGTACAGTTCTTTCATATTCCCTTTATTTGCTGCTTCTTCTGCCTCTTTAGCTAATTCATCTATATATTTCCTCTTATCCCTTTTAATGCATCTTCTCACTTCTTTCTTCACCTTTGTGTAAGCTTACTGTGTCTTGGCTTTATTACTTCTCGTTTTGCTTTTATTTATGTCTGCTTTCTTGTTCTTTCTTTCTTTAATTTTATCCAGGGTCTCTGCTGTCATCCATGCCTTATTCTGGCGTTCTCTTTTCCCCAGTGTTTATTCGCATGTCTCTTTCCATATATATTTTTCCTGTTTCCAATGATCTTCTATATTTATTGTATTTTCTAGTTGTTGGAGGACTTGGTATTTGTTTGATATTGTGACTGTGAATTGATCTTTAATTCCTTGTTCTTTAAGAAACCCTACATTGAAATACTTTCTACCCTTATTCGTTGTAGTATACCTTTACAGTTTAATTTTAAGTTTAGCTAACAGAAGATGATGGTCAGAAGCTACATCTGCCCCTCTATATACTTTTACATCCTGTAAGGATGACTTTAACTTATTATTAATACATATGTGATCAATTTGATTTTCCGTTCCATGATCTGGTGACACCCATGTAGCTTTGTGTACTAGTAAAGGGTTAAGGCATAAAAATGCGAAGCTGCAGTAAAGCTGAATGTGAGGAAAAATTAAAAAATAGAAAAAAAAAATGGTATGTAAGACGCTTTACGTGATAAGTGGACGACACAGACTAAACGACGTTTCGGCCCAATAGGCCTTCATCAGGAACAAACAAAAAAACACACACATTGTACTAGTAAAGGGTTAAGGCATAAAAATGCGAAGCTGAAGTAAAGCTGAATGTGAGGAAAAATTAAAAAATAGAAAAAAATGGTATGTAAGAAGCTTTACGTGATAAGTGGACGACACAGACTAAACTTATAGCTTTGTGTATTCTTTTATGTTGGAATATTGTTCCTCCTAAGGGCGCAGAAATTCACAAATATCTCTCCATTCTCGTTTATATCTCCAAGTCCATGTTTTCCCATAATCTCTTAGAAGCCTCTGTTGTCTGATCCTACTTTAGCATTTAGGTCTCCCATCAAGATTATAATATCCTTGGCTCGTCTTGCATCCATATGACATTGTAGCTGTTTGTAGAAATTATGATTTTAACTAAATCATCCTTATCGTTGGTTGGTGCATAGCATTGGATAATGTGTAATGTTATTTTGTTTTTGGTTGTTTTAAATGTTGCTCTCATTAGTCTTAGTCTTACTGCTTCCCATTCTATTAGTGTCTTCTGTGCATTCCTTGATAACATTATAGCTACCCCTTCACTATGTTGTGCTCCAGGTTCCTGGTGTCCTGATGATAAAATCACCTCCCCTGTATTTAGCTTTATTCTTTCCGTTCCTAGCCATCTTTTTTCACACATTCCCAGAATGTCTATCTTGTAGTTTGTCATTTCTGCTGCTACCTGTGCAGCTTTTCCCTCTTTATTTAGGGTACGCACATTTCAGGTGCCAATTCTGGAGGATTTCCTGGTAGACAAAGGGTGAGTCGGCAACTCGGACTCCTTACGGCTTTCTCCGGCTTGCGTCATACGTCTCTTAGACAGAGAGCCCTTATATTTCCTGGATGGCGGATTTACTTTTTCTCTCTTTGACTTGTCCATGTTTGTGAAGTTTTTTCGGCTTATTTTTGTTACAGTATGGTATAGCCAGCCCCATACAACGGAGCTGTATCTTAGTTTAAAAACGTTTGTGGTTAAAAATTGAATATCGCATCCCCCCGAAACTCTGAAATCAGCATTAAGTACTAAAATATCATCACACATAAATATTTACTATAGCTATTAATTTAATGTGCCGTGTCTAGTGTCAAAAATTGAAACCACTTCCATGAAATATCAATTATTAGAATAAGGGGAATGTATTTGGCGCAAATCATCTTCATTCGTAAAGGCTGTTAAATTTTCAAGATTTGAAATCAAATGCCACTTTTAATTGAAAACAAAGAGCCGTGACTACAACTATTTGGTTGATCTGCTGTGATGTATACACCACACTGGAGCCGCAATAGCTCAGTGGTTAGTGAACTGGACTATATAGGACAAGAGGTAGGGTTCGAACCCAACCGACGGTTTTCAGGTTCACCCAGCCTTAAATGGGTACCGGATATTTTTTTTCTGGGAAAGTAAAGCGGCACTGGCGTAAAACCGACCACATTACCCCAAAAATCAAGTGACGAATTTCTGTAAAAATTATAGTCACTAACACCATATTCCCTATATGCCACTTGGCGTGACGGGGCTCTTTACTTTTTACTTATACACCACACTGAGGTGCTTGAGTGGCTAGTGCTATCGCTATTGATCAGAGGGGTCCAGATTCAAATCTCTGCCAACACATCTTCAATCACCCAGATTCTGAAAATGGGTACTACAGATTTTTCTTCCGGGGAAAAATTAGGGGTCTGGCTATAGAGACTTCCACTTCTTCTTTTAGTAGTTCAGCGATCAGTTACTGCTATGTATTAAGACATTTAGACCAGCACGGGTGACGAACAAGACAGTGCATTTGGGGTATTCACCGTTTACCCAGAGCTATTATTTTATCAGTTTTTATATTATTTTATTTTATAATTTTTTTCTTTTATGTACATATCTGTGTGTTGTATGTTTGCTCCTGATGAAGGCCTTTTGAGCCGAAACGTTGTTTTAATTTGTGTCGTCCACTTATTACCTAATGCTTTAACCAAACCGTTTTTTCTTCTTCTTTCAACATCTTTTTTTTTTTTTTTTTCATTTCTCCGTTCACAGAGTTCCCCCAATGAAGCCATACAGACATCCTTATAACTCAGCACTTTTCTCTCTTTTGGTCTCTTTTCATCTGTAAGTTTTCCGTACAATAAATATTTGAAAATACGATTGATGTCCGTCCGTTCTTCTGACGTGACCCAGCCACTTTAGTCTCAGTCTCAAAGTGTTGCCACGATGGAAAGGAGTTTGGCTCGTTCTAAGACTTTAGAGTTGGTTGCTTTGTAAAAGTAAAAAGTAAAGTACCCCCGTCACGCCAATTGCCTATAGGGAATATGGTGTTAGTGACCATAAATTTTACAGACCTTCAGCACATGATTTTGGGGTAATGGGGTCGGTATTACGTCCGTGAAGCTTTACTTTTCCAGAAAAAAATCCGGTACCCATTTAAGGCTGGGTGAACCCGGAAGCCGTCGGTTGGGATCGAACCCTACCTCTTGTCCTTTGTAGCCCAGTTGACTAAGCACTGATCTATCGTGGCTCTCCCCGTCTAGCGCATGTTGCAGGTAAATCAGCTGTCCTGCCTCCCCTAAAAAGTAAGTGTAATGCTGGCACTGCAATATGTAATACTTCATTCCTGATAACATTATATATTTAGGGACCTACTTTCTTTACAAAGTCGGACGGAAAGGTTAGATCTATAAGAAAGAGGCAGGGCCTTATCTGGAATATAACGGCACCGATAGTTTCTATTGTGATAGATTTTGAATCAGTTAGGCACATTATATACATGAACAACTGTCATGCCTGTTGGCGTTGGTGATCATGGCTCTCCACAACTTTCCATCTTCACAGTTATTTATCATTTCTATTATATACCGCCTGCCAAGCCATTCTCTTAAAAAAAAAAAAAAAGTAAAGTAGCCCCGTCACGCCAAGTGGCGTATAGGGAATATGGTGTTAGTGACCATACATTTTACAGACCTTCGGCACATGATTTTTGGGGTAATGTGGTCGGTATTACGCCCGTGCCGCTTCACTTTCCCAGAAAAAAAATCCGGTACCCATTAAAGGCTGGGTCAACCCGGAAGCCGTCGGTTGGGATCGAACCCTACCCTTTGTCCTTTGTAGTCCAGTTCACTAACCACTGAGCTATCGCGGCTCCCCCATTCTCTTAAGCTGTCTGATATCTTTTCTCTTTCCTTTCCTCTATCTCTTCGTCTCTCAATTTTCACAGTTGTCACAATATGTTCAGTTTTTCCATTCTCTCATTCATCATCATCATCAAGTACCGATCCTGCTGGCGTAGGTGATCATGTCTCTCCACAACTTTCGATCTCGGTAGCTATTTATCATTTCTGTTGTTGACCAAGCCATTCTCTTAAGCTGTCTGTTATTTTTTCTCTTTGCTTCCCTCTATCTCTTCGTCCCTCAATTTTTCCAGTTGTTACAATATTTTCCAGTTGTTCTATTCTCATTACATGGCCAAAAAATGATGATTGTTTCTTCCTAATATTGGAAATTAGCTCTCTTTTTGCTTTGGCATCTTTCATAACATTTTAATTGCTCTTCTTAGCAGTCTGCGGTATTCTCAACATTTTCCTGTAAAACCACATTTCTACAGCCTCCAGTGATTTTCTTGTCAGTTGTCCTATTGTCCATGATTCACATACATATGTTAAGACTGGCACTATATAACATTTAAGAACTCTTTTTCTTGTTTCTATTGTCAAAAATGGAATGCACAGTATCATCCTCATTTTTTGAAAAGCTGCTTTTTCCTGAGCTATTCTGCATCTTATCTCTGTTGTACATCTACCACCTGAGGTTAACATTGTTCCCAGATATTTACATTCATTTACCTGTTTTAATTTTGTTTTATATATATATATATATATATATATATATATATATATATATATATATATATATATATATATATGTATGTGTAATGGACCGTGACAATTCTTACACAATTATTTCTAGGATACAGTTCTATCATAAATTTGTTCAATTTCCGAGTTTAATTTCACCATACAAAATAGTGTCAACTGAATTAATTCGTCCCAAGTTCCCTACCACTTGTCTATTATACATCATAAAAGTACAAATGTTAGGTTATTTAAAGCTGTATACAATTGCTAATGCACATTACATCCTACATAAACACTATCAATCGGTAATAATGACAATTTCTCAAGCATCATGTGACATATCTGTTGGCTTAGATGATAGTGTCCTTCCACAACTAAGGTAAAAGTGAAGTACGAGACTTGAATCAGCGTCTTACCTCGCGAGTTTTTACACATGTATGTATGCATATATATGTATATTTATATGTGTGTATGTTGATATGTATAGGTATGTGCATGTCTGTTTATACGTGTATATATGTATACACGCATCTGTGTGTGTATACATATATTTGGGGCCCTTAGATACTTTTAGACATTGTCAGTGTCTGTGCAGTTGGGGTAACCTAGACAGCGTTTCCCCCACTCGTGTATTTTTAGAAGAACTCTTCACCTGACCAGAGGGTATAATTACAGCTACACCCGCGTGACTCGCCCTTTCCAATTCTGACCACGGTCCACGACACAGGGAAGTCATTTTTCTTTTCTTTAACCAGTTTCGATTATTTTGTTTTGGATGTATCGTTACTAGTTAGCTATGTAGGATTAGTTTTATTTACTTACATATCTGTGCGTGTGTGTTGTTTGTTTGTTCCCGCTACAGGCATAGAGCCGAAACGTCGTTCAAATCTGTGTCGTCTACTAATCACGTAAAGCTTATACCATACCAATTTTTTTTCTATTTTTTTTTCAATTCTCCCCTAAAATTTCATATATTGGCAAATCTGATAGTTTCGGGTGATGCAATATTCATTTTTTTTTTTAGCAGAAAAAAGTTTACATTTTAAGACATGAATTCTTCTAATCACTTTGAATGGTTGGTTGGTTGGTTGGTTGGTTGGTTGTTTGGTTGGTTGGTTGGTTGGTTGGTTGGTTGGTTGGTTGGTTGGTTGGTTGGTTGGTTGGTTGGTTGGTTGGTTGGTTGGTTGGTTGTGTTCGCCCGATGACTAAAGTATTCTAGAGTATCATGGTAGACTGGAATATCCCTCTTCATCATCCGCCCTTACAAGGACGTAGTGGACGTGTCTGCGTTGTGCTGTGGTTTGCAGTATAACTGTTATATTTGCGCCTTGCGGCCCAACACATCCGACTTCAGCACGACATTTTTGAGTACCGGATTGTCTTCCCTCTTCGATCCCTGCACGCTTGGCCAGACTAGACAGTTTAGTCTGTTACTGGAGGCACCGCGGAGAGGTGGAGCAGGTTCTGGATGGTTTTGGTTCACCAATCCTGGCGCAAGCCATCAGCTGTGGGTCGCTGACAACTTCCAGCTCTGGTGCTAGTAGGCGCGCCTTCGCCTCCAATCGCTTTGAATGAGAACACCCAAAACAAAACGACAGGGACGGATACCATCAAATATCAAGGAGGGATCACGTCATCATACTTCGCCTACACACTGGCTACAATAGAATGAGAAATCACATGTTCACCAAATTCAAAATAGGTACAACCAGCCTATGCCACTGTACACTGGACAATATGACAACAAAACATGTTCTACAGGATTGCCCCCAGTACACAGACCTGAGAAGAGCAATGTGGTCCACGCCCACCTCTCTGGAAGAGAAACTATATGGGGCAATCGAATCACTTAAACAGACAGCTGACTTCATGAGAGAGTCTGGAAACCTACTCTGATTGAGTCTTGATCGCAGAAAGAGAGAGAGAGAGAGAGAGAGAGAGAGAGAGAGAGAGGGAATGTATAATAGACGAGGCATATGCATTTTATCTTCTTGGAGAGACTCGCGTGTGAGAAATCAACTAAACTGTCAGTGACACGAGACTCTTAAACATATTATCTCAAAAATAATGTTCCAAGGATTTTCAAAAATGTGTGCACTAAATCTTACTTCCGGTCAATATGGCGGATAGGCGACAGGAAACATTGAGGCTCAGTCTAAAAAGTGTTTCATGTTACAGTTTCCTCATATTTCAAGTCCGGTTTGCTGTCGGTGATAGTCGCTGCGAGGCGTTCGGGTTTGAGTTTTTATTTCACTCCCTATCGGGTGTCAGGAATGTATAACCTCAATACCCCAACTTGGTGTTCGCAGTGAAGAATGTATAACCTCAATACCCCAACTTGGTGTTCGCAGTGAAGAATGTATAACCTCAATACCCCAACTTGATGTTCGCAGTGAAGAATGTATAACCTCAATACCCCAACTTGGTGTTCGCAGTGAAGAATGTATAACCTCAATACCCCAACTTGGTGTTCGCAGTGAAGAATGTATAACCTCAATACCCCAACTTGGTTGATGCAGAAATACAAGCAATAAAGTTGGCAATAGAAAAACTGCTGAACAGTAATCTTAGCCCACAGCCTGTAGTGTTTTTGACAGATGCAAGATCAGTACTCCAGGCACTACAATCCAGAAAATTACCACATCTGCAGACCTTATTGACTGAACTCTGCAAGCACAACAGGGTTGCCCTGCAGTGGATCCCGTCTCACTGTGGAATACCCGGAAATGAGAAAGCAGATCAGTTGGCAAAGGAAGGTTCAACAGGCACACAACTAGATACACCAGTTACATACCATCATAAGAAACAGATAATCAAATCAATCAGAGGACCACAAGCCCCAAATCAGGATGCCTTTCATAATATGAATAGATATGAACAAGTTATCATTATACGCCTAAGAACAGGACACAATCGACTCCATAGTCACATGTATACAAAATTCAAGATCGGCACATCAACTACTTGTACATGTGGACAGGCACCCCAGACTGCTGAACACATACTTCAAGACTGCACTGAATATAGTAGACTGAGGAAAATCCATTGGCCCATAGATACAACACTACAGACAAAACTATATGGGCCACTGCAAGAATTACAAAAGACAGTAAAATTTATACAGGAAACGACATTGCAGATATAGACAATACTTCAGGCGAACGAAAGATAGATAGATAGACCCCAACTTGGTGTTCGCAGTGAAGAATGTATAACCTCAATACCCCAACCTGGCGTCTGCAGTGAAGAATGTATAACCTCAATACCCCAACCTGGCGTCTGCATCGATGCATGTCTTACCTCAATACCCCAACCTGGTGTCTGCAGCGATGCATGTCTTACCTCAATACCCCAACTTGGTGTTCGCAGTGAAGAATGTATAACCTCAATACCCCAACTTGGTGTTCGCAGTGAAGAATGTATAACCTCAATACCCCAACCTGACGTCTGCATCGATGCATGTCTTACCTCAATACCCCAACCTGGTGTCTGCAGCGATGCATGTCTTACCTCAATACCCCAACCTGGTGTCTGCAGCGATGGATGTCTTACCTCAATACCCCAACCTGGTGTCTGCAGCGATGCATGTCTTACCTCAATACCCCAGCCTGGTGTCTGCAGCGATGGATGTCTTACCTCAATACCCCAGCCTGGTGTCTGCAGCGATGCATGTCTTACCTCAATACCCCAGCCTGGTGTCTGCAGCGATGCATGTCTTACCTCAATACCCCAGCCTGGTGTCTGCAGCGATGGATGTCTTACCTCAATACTTAACCGTGGTGTCTGCAGCGATGGATGTCTTACCTCAATACTTAACCGTGGTGTCTGCAGCGATGGATGTCTTACCTCAATACTTAACCGTGGTGTCTGCATCGATGCATGTCTTACCTCAATACTTAACCGTGGTGTCTGCATCGATGCATGTCTTACCTCAATAGTTAACCGTGGTGTCTGCAGCGATGGATGTCTTACCTCAATACTTAACCCTGGTGTCTGTATCGATGCATGTCTTACCTCAATACTTAACCGTGGTGTCTGCATCGATGCATGTCTTACCTCAATACTTAACCCTGGTGTCTGCATCGATGCATGTCTTACCTCAATACTTAACCCTGGTGTCTGTATCGATGCATGTCTTACCTCAATACTTAACCCTGGTGTCTGCATCGATGCATGTTTTACCTCAATACCCCAACCTGGTGTCCGCAGTGATGAATGTCTTACCTCAATACTTAACCCTGGTGTCTGCATCGATGCATGTTTTACCTCAATATCCCAACCTGGTGTCCGCAGTGATGAATGTCTTACCTCAATACTTAACCCTGGTGTCTGCATCGATGGATGTCTTACCTCAATACTTAACCCTGGTGTCTGCATCGATGGATGTCTTACCTCAATACACTAACAGGTTCTTCGTGTCCGCAATGAGGATTCAGCCCTTCTTCTTGTCCTCATCTTCTTCTTAAGACACTTCCCCATCTACTCCCTACCCTTGCCTGCCACTTGGTGTTCTGATCAAAATTCATGTTATGTCACCAACTCTTCAGTGTCCTCATCTCCCCACAGATTTATGTTTGGGACACAATATTCTCCAATATTTCAGCACCTACTAACTGCTATAATTCTTCTCTGGCTGCTATAGATCCAGGCTAGTTTGCTTCACGAAAACAGCTTTATATATATATATTTATATATATATATATATATATATATATATATATATATATATATATAGAGAGAGAGAGAGAGAGTATTGTTTCTTGTATGACAGCAATATCAACATCTCCTAAATCGACATACCTAAACTAAGATATAGAGTTATATGTACATCATCTCTGAATGACTTCTTCATCTGTGAAAATGACTGGGAACATCTGGCAAGTGATCTCACATCATGGAGAGCATGTATAAGGAACGGTATTACATCATTTGAGACTGTACTATGGCAAAACTTATAAGAGAAAAGACTCATGAAAAAGGATGGGAAACCCTGTGGATCAGTGGGCCTGACTTGTTCATTCTGTGACCGCGTGTGTTTGTCAAACTTTGGTAGAATTATCCACGAGAGAAGCTGTTCGACAAAAACAAAACCTAAATAAAATACACAATAGCCACCACTAGACCGTCTGACAAGACGAAAAGGGTCATATATATATATATATATATATATATATATATATATATATATATATATATATATATATATAAGAAAAGAAAATAAACTATGAAGTTTTAAAACAACTAACAGTGAAAAGAAAATTACTTAACCCAATTCAAACAAATGAAATGAGATTTTGGGCCCATGTTAAAAGACACAGCAGCCTACTAAATGCAATCTTGGAAGAAAAAATATAAGGTAAAAGAGGCAGAGGTAGGCCAAGAGTAACATGGTCGAGTAGCATCAAAAGATGGACATGTCAACCTATGACAACCTGCACTATCAAAGCAAGAGACATAGCGGAATGGCGCTCCATAGTATCCAACCTTCGATGCGGAGACGGCACTCAATGATAATGATGATAATATATATATATATATATATAATAAATAATATACGCTCATTGTCACTATGCTGTGAAACGTCCAATATTATAACTGCATACGTCTGTCAATATTAAACCTATTGGACCTTGAACCTCTATCATACAACTTTACAAATAAGAATGACTTGATCCTTCCTTCTTTCTCAAAGAAAAAAAAAGGCGGACAGCCAGTTATGCTCCAGTGGGCACACCTCTTGGCTTCTACACCAATCCCTATTTTCTTTTATATATTTTTATTTAAAACCGGTTTTAACTTTCATTCAACAAACCAAGTCAGTCAGTGTATCAGCGGCGTAAACACTGTGTTTGTAGATCTGGCGGCAGATTGACAAATAATAATAATCAACTATCTTTACAGCATTTTCCCATTACTTGGGTCTGCCTGTGGGACTTACAGTAACAAGTAGATACATGGATACAATAGATGCACATACAAGATACACAGCCGCTTGTCTTATTCTCAAAAGTGGCACTTTAGTTTAATCCCAAAAATGTTATATTTATGAATGAAGATATCCTGAAGACATTTAATTCCACGCATTTTTTGTTTTCTTTGTTTCTTCTTCTTCTGTATGTCTGTCCCTGATATTCCTTGTCTCCCCTGCTGTTGTCTTTACTGTTCTAATATTTGTTATATTGTGTCTGCGTTCCACTGCCTCCCTTTCCTTCTTGATTTTTTTCCTGATTACTAAAATATCTCCACATTTACTTCCTTTTATGAAATTTAGTTAGAAATCAAATCCCACTTTACTAGTTAATTCATTTCGAATTCTTTCTATTTTGCTCACTGGTTTCATTCCTTTATTCATCATCTCCTTCTTCTTCTTTCCTTCCTCATTTGCCTTCCAGCATCAATGAGAGATATAATTTGCGGTCGTCTGTTCTTCTGTTTTTCCATCGTTGTTGTGGTCGACCCTTGTGTCTGGTGTCCTCGCAACGTTTATTGTGGTGTTGTTGTGCTGTGTTTTGATCACTATACTCTTGTCACGTGGCCAAACCATTTTATCTGTTGTTTCTTTATATATTTTATGACGGAGGTTTTTCCTAGCGTTTTTCTCTGTTATTCATTTCTGATCTTATCTCTCAGACTGTTTCCTGTCATTCGACTAACACATTTCATCTCTGTAGATGTTATTTTCTTATTGTTCTTGCATCTAGGGTCTAGGTCTGGCATTGGAAGCACAACGTTGGGATGAAGATTGTATTGTAGAGTCTCCGTTTTGCCTCTATAGTTATTTTCTTATTGGACAAAATTGGTGATAGCTGTCCAATGATTTGAACAGCTTTGATTCATCTTGAGTCTATCTCTGCTGTTTGTGAAATGTCGTTTGTCACTAAACTTCCTAGGTATTTGAATTCTTCTACTTGTTTTAGTCGCCTGCTTCTTTGTTTGAATAGTTAAAATTTGTGACACTGCACTATAATATTTATATTCCAGCTTCGTTAATGTGTACGCTATTGATATGTTCTAATGCACGTAGCAGACAGAGTTACCAAAAAAAAAAAACAGAATACACGGCGAAATAAAAGAATAAAATTAACATTTCCTAGGGGCGCTGCAAAATCCAATGTCAACTATGACTGGCGGAGGATACTACTATTGATATTTCAGTTCATTAATGTTCATGAAAAGAAGAAATGTTCATGACAAGAAGAAATGTTCATGACAACAAGAAATGTTCATAACAACAAGAAATGTTCATGACAAGAAAGGACGCAGCGGCCTACTTAAAGTAATCTTGGAAGGGAAGATACCGCAGGCCAAGACTAACATGGACGAGTAAAATCAAAAGATGGACAAGTCAACTTATGACAACCGTACTATAAAATCAAGAGACAACAAGAAATGGCGCTCGTAGTAGTCAACCTTCGATGCGGAGACGGCACGCAATGATGATGATAAAAAGAAATATTTTAAATTTGTAGAAACCAAACCCTCTCTGGTGTAAAATAATCAGATTGTAACTACAATTATTGTGAACCCCTCGAATCTGAAAGGGAAACGAGGAAGGAAAAAAGAAAATGAAGAAATATTGTAACAAATTACGTTATAGAATCTCATATGATAAAATGAGTTTGAAATGTTATGTAGAGTCAATCTTAACATATGGATGTGAACCATGGACAATAGGACAACAAACAAGAAAATCAATGGAGTCTGTAGAAATGTGGTTTTACAGAAGAATGTTGAGAATACCATGGACAGCTAAGAAGAGTAATGAAAACGTTCTGAAAGAGGCCAAAGCAAAAAGAGAGCTAATTTCCAATATTAGGAAGAAACAATCATCATTTTTTGGCCATGCAATGAGGAGAGAACAATTCAAATATATTGTAACAACTGGGAAAATTGAGGGACGAAGAGATAGAGGAAAGCAAAGAAAAAAATACCAGACAGCTTCAGAGAATGGCTTGGCAGAAGGTCAACAACAGAAATGATAAATAACTGTCGTGATCGAAAGCTGTGGAAAGACATGATCACCTACGCCAGCAGGTCCGGTACTTGGTGATGATGATCTCATATGGTATATTTTTTTATATATTGACTTCCGGTCAATATGGCAGATAAACGATAGGACCGGTTGAGGCTCTGTTTGAAAAATGTTACTTATTGCAGTTTCCTCATATTCCAAGTGCTGCTTGCTGCCTGAGCTACTGAGTTTAGTGCGATGTGCGCACCGTGAGCTGTGTATTTCATTCGGATTATGTTTCGATATTCCGATTGGTTATAGGGGGAATGATGATGTCGTATGATGAAGGACAGTTTGGCTGCGTTCACTTTCAGTGCAGTTTCGCCATATGTTTTTTGGCGTATGCTGTAGCTTCCATGACGGGGACTGCAGCTGCCTTTCTTTATTTTGATCCTTCAGTGCGATGAGATGTTAATTCGGATGATTCTACTGATACGGGCGGTTGAGCAATTATGGATTTTAATTCGTTTGCAGTGATACCACGGTCTTCTACTAACTACAACTACTATATTTTTTTATGTACACTAACAGAAGTGTAATAACTGAGAAAAATAGCAAGACCATTGAAACATCATCAGTAAGCAACTGTGACAACTTTCACGTTGCTGCTTTACGAAACTAAGACAGAACAACATAAAAACAACGTTTCTTCTACAAGGTTTTCATCAGTAAAAGAAAAAAAAATACAGTACCCTCGTCATGCCAGGTGGCGTATACAGAATATGGTGTAAGTGACCATAAATTTTAGAGATCTTCAGCACATTCTTTTTGGGGTAATGTGGTCGGTATTACGCCAGTGCCGCTTTACTTTCCCAGAAAAAAAAATCCGGTACCCATTTAAGGCTAAGTGAAACTGAAAGCCGTCGGTTGGGTTCGAACCTTACCTCTTGTGCTTTGTAATCCAGTTCACTAACCACTGATCTATCGCGGCTCTCGTTTTCATCAGTAGCCAGAGGAATGCCAGACATACACGATTACATGAATGCAAAACCGATAAATGTGGATCATTGATCTCAGCAGCGAGAACAATTTCTGACCAAAGCACATATACGTGCTGTCAAATATATCTTTCTGTTTTTCGTTCGCCCGAAGTATTGTCTATATCTCCAATGTCGTTTCCTGTATAAATTTTACTGTCTTTTGTAATTCTTGCAGTGGCCTATATATAGTTTTGTCTGTAGCTATGGGCCAATGGATTTTCCTCAGTCTACTATATTCAGTGCAGTCTTGAAGTATGTGTTCAGCAGTCTGGGGCGCCTGTCCACATGTACAAGTAGTTAAGGTGCCGATCTTGAATTTTGTATACATGTGACTATGGAGTCGATTGTGTCCTGTTCTGAAGCGTACAATGATAACTTGCTCATATCTATTCATATTATGAAAGGCATCCTGATTTGAGGCTTGTGGTCCTCTGATTGATTTGATTATCTGTTTCTTATGATGGTATGTAACCGGTGCATCTAGTTGTGTGCATGTTGAACCTTCCTTTGCCAACTGATCTGCTTTCTCATTTCCTGGTATTCCACAGTGAGACGGGATCCACTGCAGGGCAACCCTGTGGTGCTTGCAGAGTTCAGTCAATAAGGTCTGCAGATGTGGTAATTTTCTGGATTGTAGTGCCTGGAGTACTGATCTTGCATCTGTCAAAAACACTACAAGCTGTGGGCTAAGATTACTGTTCAGCAGTTTTTCTATTGCTAACTTTATTGCTAATATTTCTGCATCATAATTGTGCTGTCAAATAAATGGGGGGGGGGGGGGTACATTTTATCGACATATAATTTATACACACAAACAACTAATAGAGAAAACACTATTTTGATAGTGTTTTTTTAAGTTGTAAAAAATGTATTTGTTTCCTTCTTCTCTTCCTTCCTTCCTTCCTTCCTTCCTTCCTTCCTTCCTTCCTTCCTTCCTTCCTTCCTTCCTTCATTTGTCATTGAGTATCAGAGAGATACTAAACACAATTAGAAAAAGACGCACCAGCCTAATAAAAGTAATATTAGAAGGGAAAATACAAGGTAAAAGAGGCAGAGGCAGATCAAGACTAACATGGACAAGTAACATCAAAAGATGGACAAGTCAACTTATGACAATCTGCACCATCAAAGCAATAGACAGAGTGGAATGGCGCTCCATGGTAGCCAACCTTCGATGCGGAGACGGCACTCAATGCTGATGATGATCAGAGAGAGAGAGAGAGAGAGAGAGAGAGAGAGAGAAAGAGTTTGGGCTAATTTGTTCTTTGGTTAGCCCTTTCAGCTAGCACTATTACTAGTATTAGATCTATCCATCTGTTTCAAAGACCCGCATTGATGCTTACATTGCGTTGTTTGACAGCTGTGAGTATATCACTACGTTTATGGTTAACTTGTCACCCCAAGATGGAGTGGCTGGGAAGAGTCTGAAGGTACGACGTCTGTCTCAGGACAGAAAGGACCTAGGTTCAAATCCCACAATAGGTAGTCGTAATTTTTTTTTTAAATAGTGAAAATGAATCTGTGTTTGTTTTTTTTCGTGGCTTCACGCTACACTGGTCTCTGGGACTGGCAAGACGCCGGCCTCAAGACAGAGAGGCTGTGGGTTCAAATCCCGGCTGCACCAGTTGGGATTTTTATTTATGACTTTTCTCTACGGCAACCGCCCATGGTCTCAGCAGCGATGCACGGCTTGAAACGTCAATTACTCATGGACGTGAAACATAATAGTACATCCGAAGACGGAGTTATCTGCCTGTGCGGCGAGGGACCCCTCGCACACGGCTGCCAGGGAAAAATGGATTAACACGCAAAATTAAGTTCCTAGTCTCTAGGGACTTCGTCAGAGGTAAAAAGCTGGCAAACGCAAAATAAAAATAAAAGGAAACGCCTTGCTTGCGCACTTAAAGAAGCCTTGGCAGTTAAAATAGAAAAGACTAGGCTGTGGATCCCAGGCCGTGCAACGGAGTTCGTGCATATGGGTCAGGGCTCAAATTAGGTTTCTTTTTTTCGAGATTCTCGAGGGGGAATATCGGAGCACCATTGTGTTTGTCTAGCGTGTAGCGATGATGATCCTAACTCAAATAAACAAACAGACAAACAAACAAACAAACAGACAAACAAACAAACACCCGGTTGTGTCCTCTTAGCCTTCTCAGTTGTACACTTCTAATGTTGTTTTATCTGACGTTCCTTAAGTATAGCAGTCTTACCTGTAGGTCTTTATCCCGTTGCTTGTAATCTTGAATAAAGTATAAGTTCTAAGTGTAAAGCTTAGTGTCTAAGTGTAAAGTTTAGTGTCTAAGTGTAAAGTTTAGTGTCTAAGTGTAAAGTATAGAGTCTAAGTGTAAAGTATAGAGTCTAAGTGTAAAGTTTAGTGTTTAAGTGTAAAGTATAGTCTAAGTGTAAAGTATAGTGTCTAAGTGTAAAGTTTAGTGTCTAAGTGTAAAGTTTAGTGTCTAAGTGTAAAGTATAGAGTCTAAGTGTAAAGTATAGTGTCTAAGTGTACAGTTTAGTGTCTAAGTGTAAAGTTTAGTGTCTAAGTGTAAAGTTTAGTGTCTAAGTGTAAAGTATAGTGTCTAAGTGTAAAGTATAGTGTCTAAGTGTAAAGTTTAGTGTCTAAGTGTAAAGTTTAGTGTCTAAGTGTAAAGTATAGTGTCTAAGTGTAAAGTATAGGGTCTAAGTGTAAAGTATAGGGTCTAAGTGTAAAGTTTAGTGTCTAAGTGTAAAGTTTAGAGTCTAAGTGTCAAGTATAGTGTCTAAGTGTATAGAATAGTGTCTAAGTGTATAGTATAGTGTATAAGTGTATAGTATAGTGTCGAAGTGTATAGTATAGTGTCTAAGTGTATAGTATAGTGTCTAAGTGTAAAGTATAGTGTCTAAGTGTAAAGTATAGTGTCTAAGTGTAAAGTATAGTGTCTAATTGTATAGTATAGTGTCTAAGTCCAACGGTGGTAACATATTTTTCAAATAAATTATGCTATTTTTCTTCCATTATTTGTAATGTCAATCTTCCTAATAATAAATGGATCAGATGAAATGTCAAATGAAAACTTCTTGAAAAGAACAGCCCATATACCAGTAGAGCAGAGATTAGGATAAGTAAATGGCGATGGGATGATCATACATTGTGGAAACCACGAAGAAATATTACAAGACAAGACAATGACGTGGAAAGCACAAGGAACTAGGTAAGTTGGAAGGGACAAAGCGGCTCTGGAGAAGAACAGTTGAGACAGAAGTAAAGTCTACAGGATTAGTGTGAGTTTTGTTGGCAGAAGAATGACAGGAAACAGCTTAAGGGACAGAGTAAGAAACACTGACCTGAGGAAGAAACTCGAAATTGAACCAGCCATCGAATACATAAAGAAACAACAGATAAATTGGTTCGGCCACATAACAAGACAGAAAGAACTAACAATGACTCAAAGAGCCATAAACAAACGCTACGAAAACGTCAGATTAAGAGAAAGACCGAGAAAGAGATGGATAAATGGAATACTAGAGTCACTAGGAGGAATAACATCAGAAGAGGCCAACAGAAGAGCAAAGAATCGCAGATTGTTTCTCCCCTCGACGCCAACGGCAATAGAGGAAGGATAGAAGAAGAAGAGGAAGATAACGGAACAGGATTCGTTTGGCAGTTTGTGGTTGTGGCCCTTTGCTCCACGAGGAGCTGCAAAACCTAACTCGTCAAAGTCAATTTTTCTGAGCTTTTATTTTAAAAAATGGATAATCCGAAAGATGTAATAGCATACCGCAGCACAATAGTCAAGATGTAATAGCATACCGAAGCACAATAGTCAAGATGTAATAGCATACCGAAGCACAATAGTCAAGATGTAATAGTATACCGAAGCACAATAGTCAAGATGTAATATCATACCGAAGCACAATAGTCAAGATGTAATATCATACCGAAGTACAATAGTCAAGATGTAATAGCATACCGAAGCACAATAGTCAAGATGTAATAGCATACCATTCAAAACAAACGAGGAAATTAGAGAAATCGCCAATCAACCACTAATATCTTCAGTAATAAAGAAAAGACGATGGTCATACGTTGGACATGTGATGAGAAGAGATAATAATCGAATAGCAAAGCAAGCCCTCATATGGGAAACAACAGGTAAAGGAAAAAGAGGAAGACCCAGGGAGACACTGAGAAGAACATTGATGAGAGAGGCAAGAGCAGCAGGAATCGGCTCCCTCAATGAGATAGAACTGCTTGCACAGAACAGAGACAGATGGCAAGATTTGATCAAATATCTTTAAAAGAAAACTGCTAGAACAAAAAATTCATATAGGAAAAGGTGTATCTTGGTCTATGCCCTATGGGCCGGCTACGGCTCGAAAGGTCAATAGATAGATAGATAGAATAGCATACCGGCAGGAGAGTCTATGTGCGAGAGAATAGAGGAAAGTGTGTAGGGCCAGGAAAGAGTTAGATCATTAAAAAAATATGTCCATGAATGTGTCCAAGGTCGAAGGTTCAAGGACAGCATTCTGGAAGGCTCTCAGGGGAAAAAGGCTGTGACGTGTTGTTTGGCAAGTAGGAGACATGGTAAGTAACTTGGAGGTGTGAAATTTTATTGGATGCGCGAAGGAGCTTGGGATTGCAATTAGGGGGAAATATAAAGGGTTAAGATACAGAGAAATCTCTATCTCGCTGGTTAGTAAAAGCTCTCAATCGTTAGTAAAAGTTTAGTCAAGTTTAGTCTCTCTCTCGTTAGTAAAAATTTAGTCAAGTTCAGTCTCTCTCTCGTCAGTAAAAGTTTAGTCAAGCTCAGTCTCTCTCTCGTTAGTAAAAGTTTAGTCAAGTTCAGTCTCTCTCTCGTTAGTAAAAATTTAGTCAAGTTCAGTCTCTCTCTCGTCAGTAAAAGTTTAGTCAAGCTCAGTCTCTCTCGTCAGTAAAAGTTTAGTCAAGCTCAGACTCTCTCGTTAGTAAAAGTTTAGTCAAGCTCAGTCTCTCTCGTTAGTAAAAATGTAGTCAAGTTCAGTCTCTCTCTCGTTAGTAAAAGTTTAGTCAAGTTCAGTCTCTCTCTCGTTAGTAAAAGTTTAGTCAAGTTCAGTCTCTCTCTCGTTAGTAAAAGTTTAGTCAAGTTAAGTCTCTCTCGTTAGTAAAAGTTTAGTCAAGTTCAGTCTCTCTCTCGTTAGTAAAAGTTTGGTCAAGCTCAGTCTCTCTCTCGTTAGTAAAAGTTTAGTCAAGTTCAGTCTCTCTCTCGTTAGTAAAAGTTTAGTCAAGTTAAGTCTCTCTCTCGTCAGTAAAAGTTTAGTCAAGTTCAGTCTCTCTCTCGTCAGTAAAAGTTTAGTCAAGTTCAGTCTCTCTCTCGTTAGTAAAAGTTTAGTCAAGTTCAGTCTCTCTCTCGTTAGTAAAAGTTTAGTCAAGTTAAGTCTCTCTCGTTAGTAAAAGTTTAGTCAAGTTCAGTCTCTCTCTCGTCAGTAAAAGTTTAGTCAAGTTCAGTCTCTCTCTCGCTAGTAAAAGTTTAGTCAAGTTCAGTCTCTCTCTCGTTAGTAAAAGTTTAGTCAAGTTCAGTCTCTCTCTCGTCAGTAAAAGTTTAGTCAAGTTCAGTCTCTCTCTCGTCAGTAAAAGTTTAGTCAAGTTCAGTCTCTCTCTCGTTAGTAAAAGTTTAGTCAAGTTCAGTCTCTCTCTCGTTAGTAAAAGTTTAGTCAAGTTAAGTCTCTCTCGCTAGTAAAAGTTTAGTCAAGTTCAGTCTCTCTCTCGTTAGTAAAAGTTTAGTCAAGTTCAGTCTCTCTCTCGTCAGTAAAAGTTTAGTCAAGTTCAGTCTCTCTCTCGTCAGTAAAAGTTTAGTCAAGTTCAGTCTCTCTCTCGTTAGTAAAAGTTTAGTCAAGTTCAGTCTCTCTCTCGTTAGTAAAAGTTTAGTCAAGTTAAGTCTCTCTCGCTAGTAAAAGTTTAGTCAAGTTCAGTCTCTCTCTCGCTAGTAAAAGTTTAGTCAAGTTCAGTCTCTCTCTCGTCAGTAAAAGTTTAGTCAAGTTCAGTCTCTCTCTCGCTAGTAAAAGTTTAGTCAAGTTCAGTCTCTCTCTCGCTAGTAAAAGTTTAGTCAAGTTCAGTCTCTCTCTCGTCAGTAAAAGTTTAGTCAAGTTCAGTCTCTCAGCTAAGTATAAGAGGCATATTTTCGTGAAGTGTGGTGACACTATAACAAAGATATTGCTATAGCAGATCACCTATACCAATATATCACACTGCAACGATCACTACCTCGCAGACTTTTACCTGAGAGACTAGCAGCTTGGAAGTAAAATGAGGTCTTGATCGACTTTAGGTCGCTGTCCTTATATGTAGTATCTGCAAGTCGCCCCGTCTTGTAGTTGCAAGAGACAACCAAAGAAACCAAACTATGACGTAGCTACATTGACATGAGCTTCATAACTTCTGACTCATATCACTAAACACAAAGGGGGCAATATGAAGAATTTAAGGACCATGTTAATAAAATGTATATTCGGTAAAATAACGAGTCAGGAAAGACGTGCCCAACCAATTTTAATGATTGCAACGCCACTGCATTCAACCGTTCATGACTTACCTGCACTCTGAGGGGTCAGCTAGACACTATCAAGGACGCCGCACGGAGTAGCCAGATAAACCAACACGAAAGAAGCCAAGTTCGAAGTCAGATAAAACGTTGTGTCTCCTCGTGCGATATTAGTGCTTATTGCATGTCCAATTTATTATAGCAGTCGAATAAAGAGGTCAAACAGAGGCGCAACGATATCCTTTCTGGCATTCTCACCACTAACGTCGCTAACTTAGTGGATAGTCCCGCTCATCGTCCATCTTTAGAAGAACGTAAAGTGGGCATACACGTATTGCATTGTGGTTTGCAGTGTAAAAAGTAAGTAAAGTACCCCCGTCACGCCAAGTGGCGTATAGGGAAATATGGTGTTAGTGACCCTATATTTTACAGACCTTCAGCACATGATTTTGGGGGTAATGTGGTCGGTATTACGCCCGTGCTGCTTTACTTTCCCAGAAAAAAACCCGGTACCCATTTAAGGCTATGGATTTGCAGTGTAGCTATTATAAATAAATGCGTCTTTCAGATAAACACATCTGACTTCAACACAGCGTTTTTGAGTAACGACTTGCTTTCCCTCTTTAATCCTCGTTTGGGCCAGACTGGATCATCTGTGTCCATGAGAAACACCAGTAAGTTGGATATGGTTTTGATCAGAATTTTGTTGATACAGATGTAACAGTCAGCTGTGGGTCGCTGAAGGCTCTCAGCTCAGTTTCTTGTGGTCGTCTTGGCCACCCCAGATCTTCTTCTTCTTCTACCTTTCAGCTCCCTGTGGAGCATAGGTCTTCAACACTTCCCAAGTCGTTCTGTTTCTTGTCATTCTTTTAAGATCATTACATGTCTTCCCCATTATCTTCATCACTGCTTCCATCTGTCTTCTCTTTTAGCTTGTCCATGTTTGTGAAGATTTTATTTTATTGGGCTTATTATTTTAAGGTACAGGATAGCCAGTCCCGTGCTGAACCCTCCATAGTCGCCTCTTTCGTACATCTCTGATAGGGAACAGCGCCACAATTCGTTACTCCACTTTCGGGCCCCGGCAGCGCACGGGCGTTGGCCCCCAGATGCAATTATATAATTATTGAGTAAAATATAGAACCTATTTAGATTATATACACAATAAAATTATTGTATGACAGAATATAGCACATTTTTAGAATCATCATCATGTGCCATACCGGTTGGCGTAGGTGATCATGTCTTTCCACAATCTTCTATCTACAGTGCATCGTATCAGTTCTGTTGTTGACTATTTTCCATGCCATGACACCAAGCTATCTAGTATTTTCTCTCTTTGTCGTCCGCCATATCTCTTTCCTTTTATTTTGCCAGTTGTAACAAAGTATTCCAACTTTCCTCTTCTCATGATGTGCCCGAAAAATGTTGATTGTTTCTTTCTGATGTTTTTTAGGAGCTGCCTTTTTGTGTTGGCCTCCTTGAGAACTTCCTAGTTTGTGTTTGTGTTTTTATCTGTCCAGGGAACTTTCAACATTCTTCTGAGAAATCCCATCTCTGTGGCCTCTAATTTTTAGAATAGAAAATAAAATTATTGTAGGAGGACCACAACACAGTGTATGTTAGCCTTTAGGATCACCATCACCGCACAGCAGATAAGTCCATATGTAATCCGTATCCCCTTCGAGAATCTCGAGAAAATCCCAGGAGTACTCTAGCCCACCTGCATGACTCCATAGCACGGCCTGGGATCCACGGCGTGGGCAGGTTTTTGCTGCCATTTTTGCCTGGGAAGCGGACATATCTACGTCCTACTCTTTTCAATTGTAATTCTCAAGAGATCTTTAACGTGCGCGAGTGCACATGAGGCCTCCTGTTTGTTGCCGTTATCCGAGAAGGCTAGACATCTCACTGCCCAAGAGATCAGGAAATGGTAAAATTATAAAGAGACCACGGATTCATTTTTTAAAAAATATTTTTGAAAAAAAATCATCACTCATTCTGGTCCCAGTCCCTTCTTGTCCTGGGGCTGTCGTCATAACTGTAGACTCCCCAGCCCCCACTGGGTCGATTTTACAAACTAATAAATCGTGTAATTCATTGCTTTGAAATCATAAAGGACCTACATTCAGGTCGGAACATCTAGGCTCAATGTAGTAAAAAGTAAAGTACCCCAGTCACGCCAAGCGGCGTATAGGGAATATGGTGTTAGTGACCATTGATTTTACAGACCTTCGGCGCATGATATTTGGGGTAATGTGGTCGGTATTACGCCCGTGCCGCTTTACTTTCCCAGAAAAAAAATCCGGTACTATTAAAGGCTGGGTGAACCTGAAAGCCGTCGGTTGGGATCGAACCCTACCTCTTGTCCTTCAAAGTATATCCCAAATATGGCCACAAAACAATGGATACCTAGCCAGAGGAAGAGAAGCAATCGAGAAAAGAAAAGATCAATAGAGCACAGCCGCAGCCATTAGTCGTAAGCCAACGGGCAGTACAGAAATTGTGTGACGTTTTCAACTTTGAGAGCTGAGACAGTTGTGCGCAGAATGACGTCAGCTGTTCATAGATTGAATAGTTGAAGACGTCACGATAATTGGGATTTTCTTAGATTTCCGCCTCTACCCGCTGGCCTTACTAATATAGATGGGTGTGAGTTTAACCCGACAGGTCCTGCTGTTAATAGTTGTGTGACCTGCGTACGGTCAACTTTCGTCTTACTGTTTATACTAGTCATAAATAAGTAAGCAAGATTCTTGATGATGGCAATGATGATTGTGATAATGAGGTAGCACTATTCCTGATGATGGCGATGATGATTGTAATAATGAGGTAGCACTATTCCTGATGATGGCGATGATGATTGTAATAATGAGGTAGCCCTATTCCCGATGATGGCGATGATGATTGTAATAATGAGGTAGCACTATTCCTGATGATGGCGATGATGATTGTAATAATGAGGTAGCACTATTCCTGATGATGGCGATGATGATTGTGATAATGAGGTAGCACTATTCCTGATGATGGCGATGATGATTGTAATAATGAGGTAGCACTATTCCTGATGATGATGATGGCGATGATGATTGTAATAATGAGGTAGCACTATTCCTGATGATGGCGATGATGATTGTGATAATGAGGTAGCACTATTCTTGATGATGGCGATGATGATTGTGATAATGAGGTAGCACTATTCCTGATGATGGTAATGATGCTTGTGATAATGAGGTAGCCCTATTCCTGATGATGGCGATGATAATTGTGATAATGAACTACCACGATTCTTAATGGCTATGATGATTGTGATAATGAACTACCACGATTCTTGATCCTGGTGACGATGTTAATGAATTACTACTTGTTTTAGTCATCGATAAACAATTATCTGTCAAATATTCTTCGACAACCTTTCACCAGCTGTACATCCACTATTCCGCATTACCCAACAGCAAATGAAACAGTTCACCATTACCTCCCGACAAAGCTCCCGTTCTATCTGCCGGCCTTAAAAATAAAATATAAAAAAATAAAAACCCGATCCGCATTGCGCTAGATCTGTTTCAAGACACCAGATATAAAATTACCCCCGAATGACACAACACAGTTAGGGTAACGACTCGCCGTGACGAACTGTAGCTATAGAGACTAGATTTGGACAAAACACTTCAAGCGCCATTCATAAAGATTACCCCCTTTGCGGTTTGACCCATTTAGTGACACACGTACCCCACTGAAAACAAATTAATATCTGTCGTCGACAACGAAGTTTTTTTTTTTTTTTTTCGTTTTAAATTATGGAAGATCGGGAGTGGGGCATTCAGTGAGGGGAGTATAATAACTGGGGTAGTGTAGAGTAAATATTCCGGACGAGGACATTCGCTTTAGAACTTTTTAAAATTTTTTTTTATTTGTAACATTTTAATTTGCTCCGATGGTTCTCATAATAGTTTTGTTTGGTACCCAGACATATTAACATCGGACTTCCGGTCAATATGACGGATAGGCGGCAGGAACGGTTAAGGCTCAGTCTGAAAAGTGTTGTTTGTTGCAGGTTCCTCATATTCCAAGTCCGGCTTCCTGCCGCAGCTACTGAGTTTAGTGCTCTGTGCACACTTTGAACCTGTGTTTTTCATCCAGGTTGTATTTTAATATTCATTACGATGAATATTGCTTACGATGAATGATGATATTGTATGACGACGAACAGTTCAGCCGCGTTCAATTTCGGTGCCACTTGACCGTATATCTTTTGACGTGTGCTGTAGCTGCTATGATGGAGACTGCAGCTGCATTTCTTTGTTTGGATCCTTCAACGAGATAAGTTTTAATTCGAATTATTCCATTGGCACGGGCGGTTGAGCAATTATGGATTTTAATTTGTTTGCAGCGATACCGGGGCCTTCGAATAACCATAACTATATATTATCGCATTGATGGCCATCTTTTTCTGCTTCTGCGATCATGGCTCACTCAGACTAGGATTCCGGACTGCATTATGATGGCAGCTGTCTGTTTCAGTGATTCGGTTGACCCGTATAGTTTCTCTTCCAGGTGTAGACGCGTAACTGCGCACTAAAAGGTGAAGAGACGAAATTGAAGATGAAATGGATAAACTGTTTGCACGCCACAATAGGTAGTGCAATACAGTGCGCGGAGAGTGAAAAGTGACGTAAAAATACGATGACGTAGTTTGAGGGGCAGTTTAAAAATTTGGCCAAGAGAGAGCGGGTTGACGGTTGGAGACCGCTGGCCAGAGATGAACAGGGAAAAGGGCAGCTGATCAGTGATCACTTGAGTGAGTCGTGCATGGAAGACTCGGGCTGCCAGAGATGAACAGGGAAAAGGGCAGCTGATCAGTGATCACTTGAGTGAGTCGTGCATGGAAGACTCGGGCTGTCAGAGATGAACAGGGAAAAGGGCAGCTGATCAGTGATCACTTGAGTGAGTCATGCATGGAAGACTCGGGCTGGCCAGAGATGAACAGGGAAAAGGGCAGCTGATCAGTGATCACTTGAGTGAGTCATGCATGGAAGACTCGGGCTGGCCAGAGATGAACAGGGAAAAGGGCAGCTGATCAGTGATCACTTGAGTGAGTCATGCATGGAAGACCCGGGCTGCCAGAGATCCTAAACTGTTAATATGAACGTGATTCATAGGATTGTTCAGTGAGTTCATAGACGATTTGTGTTGTAAAGTGATTTAATAAACTGTTCACCTTGAATGAAGTGTTTGCGTGGAGGACACGTGTGGCCAGAGAGCTTCTACTGTTGATATGAACATTATTATAGGATTGCTCATAGACGATTTGTTGACTTTTGAATAAAGAAATTAACATATTCATTACAAAAAGGTTACAATTTTTTTATTTTTTTTTAAAGAATAATTTTTTATTTGCGCGAAAATGTAATTAATTTTAGTGAAATAATACTTAATTCCTCCTCTTATTTATTACTTCGTATTTGCCCATTTCGGGTTCTCTTCTCTCTTCCTCTTCTCCTTCTTGTTCTCTTACTACTAGAGACTTCGTATATGTTTCTTGTTCTCTTACTACTAGAGACTTCGTATATGTTTCTTGTTCTCTTACTACTAGAGACTTCGTATATGTTTCTTGTTCTCTTACTACTAGAGAGTTCGTATATGTTTCTTGTTCTCTTACTACTAGAGACTTCGTATATGTTTCTTGTTCTCTTACTACTAGAGAGTTCGTATATGTTTCTTGTTCTCTTACTACTAGAGAGTTCGTATATGTTTCTTGTTCTCTTACTACTAGAGAGTTCGTATATGTTTCTTGTTCTCTTACTACTAGAGAGTTCGTATATGTTTCTTGTTCTCTTACTACTAGAGACTTCGTATGTGTTTCTTGTTCTCTTACTACTAGAGAGTTCGTATATGTTTCTTGTTCTCTTACTACTAGAGAGTTCGTATATGTTTCTTGTTCTCTTACTACTAGAGAGTTCGTATATGTTTCTTGTTCTCTTACTACTAGAGAGTTCGTATATGTTTCTTGTTCTCTTACTACTAGAGACTTCGTATATGTTTCTTGTTCTCTTACTACTAGAGAGTTCGTATATGTTTCTTGTTCTAACTGTTCTTGTTTTCGTCTTCTTTCTTTCTTATCTTTTAATCTCACCCTTCTTTCTGTAAAGTCTTTATGGAGGTAGAAGGAATGAACAGGGCCATGATAATAGGAAGAGATTGGATGAATAAAAACAAAGTAATAGTCAATTATAGGTCACAAAAATTACAATTGGGAAATACGGAAGTGCAAATGGACACCCCGTCCTTCTGATCTATATGGAAATGTTTCCATTTGTCTTTCTTTCCTCTTTTTAACTCTTATATGATGTTCTTTAGTTCTTTGTCATTCTATTGTTATTCTCTAGTTCTGCCTATTTCGCATTCGTGTTTTTCCTGATCTCTGCCATTCGTTTCTTCATCTTCCGTTATTCTTTCCTGTCTTATTCGGTTCGTATTTATTATGTTAACTTGAAATGTTCTATCGTCTATGTCTGTGCATGATTTTGTTTGTTCCTTTTCTACATTTTCTGTTCTCGGCAACCTGGACAACTAGTCCGCATATATATTCTTTGCTCCTTCTATATATTCTATTGTTGCATATTCTATTGTTGCTCCACTATTTTGTATTGATAACGACCACATATCTATCTTCCTGTTGTTTATTGGACCGACCAGTATTGCTTTTAATGGCTTATGGTCCGTTCTTATAACTATTGTATTTCTATACAAATAGAAATGTAACTTCTGTATTGCATAAAGTATGGCATAGGCTTCTTTCTCTATTGTGGCCCACTTTACCTGTGTTCTACTTAGTTTATGTGATAGGAAATAGATCGGGGCTTCCTGTATAGTTGTTTTTCCAGTTGTATTGTCGATATTTGTGTTCACATTTACTAAGCATGCCCCTATTGCTGTATCCGAGACATCTGTATATAGTATCATTCTTCCATCTTTGTTTGGGTGCGATTGTACTGGTATCACCGTTAATCCTTCTTTTAGTGTGTTAAACGCCTGTTGACATTGTGGCACCATCTAAACCTATTAAACTTTCTTGTCAGTGTGGTTAATGGCTCGGCAATCTCTGCGAACCCAGGTATGAATCTACCCTAACAATTTATCAATAAAACTTCTACCCTAACAATTTATCAATAAAACTTCTACCCTAATAATTTATCAATAAAACTTCTACCCTAACAATTTATCAATAAAACTTCTACCCTAACAATTTATCAATAAAACTTCTACCCTAACAATTTATCAATAAAACTTCTACCCTAACAATTTATCAATAAAACTTCTACCCCAACAATTTATCAATAAAACTTCTACCCCAACAATTTATCAATAAAACTTCTACCCTAACAATTTATCAATAAAAATTCTACCCTAAGAAAATGTATCATTTCCATTCTTAACTAACATTATTTATGTCACTTCTCTTCTATGACGATCCTTAGAATTTTCGCTTGTCCACAATATTTTGTGGGTACACAGTCTTTGTACCGAACGTTGCTGGTGGCCCACTGTACTGGCTGTCGGTCTCCTCCTTGCAATCTTGTTAGATGACTACCCTCGGGACGTGCACGTCTGCTTCAATACCCCTTAGTTAATGGAACAGCAGCCCGAAACTGGCAGGAACTACTGTCGAGCTTCCCCTCGTGAAACTGGCAGGAACTACTGTCGAGCTTCCCCTTGTGAAACTGGCAGGAACTACTGTCGAGCTTCCCCTCGTGAAACTGGCAGGAACTATTGTCGAGCTTCCCCTCGTGAAACTGGCAGGAACTACTGTCGAGCTTCCCCTCGTGAAACTGGCAGGAACTACTGTCGAGCTTCCCCTTGTGAAACTGGCAGTAACTACTGTCGAGCTTCCCATTGTGAAACTGGCAGGAACTACTGTCGAGCTTCCCCTCGTGAAACTGGCAGGAACTACTGTCGAGCTTCCCCTTGTGAAACTGGCAGGAACTACTGTCGAGCTTCCCCTCGTGAAACTGGCAGGAACTACTGTCGAGCTTCCCCTTGTGAAACTGGCAGGAACTACTGTCGAGCTTCCCCTTGTGAAACTGGCAGGAACTACTGTCGAGCTTCCCCTTGTGAAACTGGCAGGAACTACTGTCGAGCTTCCCCTTGTGAAACTGGCAGGAACTACTGTCGAGCTTCCCCTTGTGAAACTGGCAGGAACTACTGTCGAGCTTCCCCTTGTGAAACTGGCAGGAACTACTGTCGAGCTTCCCTTGTGAAACTGGCAGGAACTATTGTCGAGCTTCCCCTTGTGAAACTGGCAGGAACTACTGTCGAGCTTTCCCTTGTGAATATTATTATATGGGGAACTTCCGAGGCGATAATAGGGAATAATAGAACAAATAAGTATGTGTTAGCACTCGGAAAAATTAACAGACAAACAACAACAGAAAAAAACGAAGAACAATATATGGTCCGAAGTGGGATCGAACCCGTACTCCCTGGCACCGCGCCTTGCCACGAGAGGCCGAACGCTTGGCACACTGCCACTCAGCCAACTAAAAAATTGGCTATTGTAGTAGTGTCTTCCACGAAAGGCGCTCTCAATGACTATAGCATAGGGTAACGATCTCAGACCGGAAATAAATTGTATATTTGTACTTTCCTATTAATGCAAGTATCTCCCAGTAGGGCTGAATACTTGTGTTGTAGACAAACATTTATTGGACGAAACAGCACGAATAGTAGTTTCCAGTGGTTATATACTGGTAACAAATAATAATACATAAATATTATTATATGGGGAACTTCCGAGGCGATAATAGGGAATAATAGAACAAATAAGTATGTGTTAGCACTCGGAAAAATTAACAGACAAACAACAACAGAAAAAAACGAAGAACAATATATGGTCCGAAGTGGGATCGAACCCGTACTCCCTGGCACCGCGCCTTGCCACGAGAGGCCGAACGCTTGGCACACTGCCACTCAGCCAACTAAAAAATTGGCTATTGTAGTAGTGTCTTCCACGAAAGGCGCTCTCAATGACTATAGCATAGGGTAACGATCTCAGACCGGAAATAAATTGTATATTTGTACTTTCCTATTAATGCAAGTATCTCCCAGTAGGGCTGAATACTTGTGTTGTAGACAAACATTTATTGGACGAAACAGCACGAATAGTAGTTTCCAGTGGTTATATACTGGTAACAAATAATAATACATAAATATTATTATATGGGGAACTTCCATAAATATAAATATTATTATATGGGGGTCTGAGATCGTTACCCTATGCTATAGTCATTGAGAGCGCCTTTCGTGGAAGACACTACTACAATAGCCAATTTTTTAGTTGGCTGAGTGGCAGTGTGCCAAGCGTTCGGCCTCTCGTGGCAAGGCGCGGTGCCAGGGAGTACGGGTTCGATCCCACTTCGGACCATATATTGTTCTTCGTTTTTTTCTGTTGTTGTTTGTCTGTTAATTTTTCCGAGTGCTAACACATACTTATTTGTTCTATTATTCCCTATTATCGCCTCGGAAGTTCCCCATATAATAATATTTATGTATTATTATTTGTTACCAGTATATAACCACTGGAAACTACTATTCGTGCTGTTTCGTCCAATAAATGTTTGTCTACAACACAAGTATTCAGCCCTACTGGGAGATACTTGCATTAATAGGAAAGTACAAATATACAATTTATTTCCGGTCTGAGATCGTTACCCTATGCTATAGTCATTGAGAGCGCCTTTCGTGGAAGACACTACTACAATAGCCAATTTTTTAGTTGGCTGAGTGGCAGTGTGCCAAGCGTTCGGCCTCTCGTGGCAAGGCGCGGTGCCAGGGAGTACGGGTTCGATCCCACTTCGGACCATATATTGTTCTTCGTTTTTTTCTGTTGTTGTTTGTCTGTTAATTTTTCCGAGTGCTAACACATACTTATTTGTTCTATTATTCCCTATTATCGCCTCGGAAGTTCCCCATATAATAATATTTATGTATTATTATTTGTTACCAGTATATAACCACTGGAAACTACTATTCGTGCTGTTTCGTCCAATAAATGTTTGTCTACAACACAAGTATTCAGCCCTACTGGGAGATACTTGCATTAATAGGAAAGTACAAATATACAATTTATTTCCGGTCTGAGATCGTTACCCTATGCTATAGTCATTGAGAGCGCCTTTCGTGGAAGACACTACTACAATAGCCAATTTTTTAGTTGGCTGAGTGGCAGTGTGCCAAGCGTTCGGCCTCTCGTGGCAAGGCGCGGTGCCAGGGAGTACGGGTTCGATCCCACTTCGGACCATATATTGTTCTTCGTTTTTTTCTGTTGTTGTTTGTCTGTTAATTTTTCCGAGTGCTAACACATACTTATTTGTTCTATTATTCCCTATTATCGCCTCGGAAGTTCCCCATATAATAATATTTATGTATTATTATTTGTTACCAGTATATAACCACTGGAAACTACTATTCGTGCTGTTTCGTCCAATAAATGTTTGTCTACAACACAAGTATTCAGCCCTACTGGGAGATACTTGCATTAATAGGAAAGTACAAATATACAATTTATTTCCGGTCTGAGATCGTTACCCTATGCTATAGTCATTGAGAGCGCCTTTCGTGGAAGACACTACTACAATAGCCAATTTTTTAGTTGGCTGAGTGGCAGTGTGCCAAGCGTTCGGCCTCTCGTGGCAAGGCGCGGTGCCAGGGAGTACGGGTTCGATCCCACTTCGGACCATATATTGTTCTTCGTTTTTTTCTGTTGTTGTTTGTCTGTTAATTTTTCCGAGTGCTAACACATACTTATTTGTTCTATTATTCCCTATTATCGCCTCGGAAGTTCCCCATATAATAATATTTATGTATTATTATTTGTTACCAGTATATAACCACTGGAAACTACTATTCGTGCTGTTTCGTCCAATAAATGTTTGTCTACAACACAAGTATTCAGCCCTACTGGGAGATACTTGCATTAATAGGAAAGTACAAATATACAATTTATTTCCGGTCTGAGATCGTTACCCTATGCTATAGTCATTGAGAGCGCCTTTCGTGGAAGACACTACTACAATAGCCAATTTTTTAGTTGGCTGAGTGGCAGTGTGCCAAGCGTTCGGCCTCTCGTGGCAAGGCGCGGTGCCAGGGAGTACGGGTTCGATCCCACTTCGGACCATATATTGTTCTTCGTTTTTTTCTGTTGTTGTTTGTCTGTTAATTTTTCCGAGTGCTAACACATACTTATTTGTTCTATTATTCCCTATTATCGCCTCGGAAGTCCCCATATAATAATATTTATGTATTATTATTTGTTACCAGTATATAACCACTGGAAACTACTATTCGTGCTGTTTCGTCCAATAAATGTTTGTCTACAACACAAGTATTCAGCCCTACTGGGAGATACTTGCATTAATAGGAAAGTACAAATATACAATTTATTTCCGGTCTGAGATCGTTACCCTATGCTATAGTCATTGAGAGCGCCTTTCGTGGAAGACACTACTACAATAGCCAATTTTTTAGTTGGCTGAGTGGCAGTGTGCCAAGCGTTCGGCCTCTCGTGGCAAGGCGCGGTGCCAGGGAGTACGGGTTCGATCCCACTTCGGACCATATATTGTTCTTCGTTTTTTTCTGTTGTTGTTTGTCTGTTAATTTTTCCGAGTGCTAACACATACTTATTTGTTCTATTATTCCCCTTGTGAAACTGGCAGGAACTACTGTCGAGCTTCCCCTTGTGAAACTGGCAGGAACTACTGTCGAGCTTCCCCTTGTGAAACTGGCAGGAACTACTGTCGAGCTTCCCCTTGTGAAACTGGCAGGAACTACTGTCGAGCTCCCCTTGTGAAACTGGCAGGAACTACTGTCGAGCTTCCCCTTGTGAAACTGGCAGGAACTATTGTCGAGCTTCCCCTTGTGAAACTGGCAGGAACTACTGTCGAGCTTCCCCTTGTGAAACTGGCAGGAACTACTGTCGAGCTTCCCCTTGTGAAACTGGCAGGAACTATTGTCGAGCTTCCCCTTGTGAAACAGGCAGGAACTACTGTCGAGCTTCCCCTTGTGAAACTGGCAGGAACTACTGTCGAGCTTCCCCTTGTGAAACTGGCAGGAACTACTGTCGAGCTTCCCCTTGTGAAACTGGCAGGAACTACTGTCGAGCTTCCCCTTGTGAAACTGGCAGGAACTACTGTCGAGCTTCCCCTTGTGAAACTGGCAGGAACTACTGTCGAGCTTCCCCTTGTGAAACTGGCAGGAACTACTGTCGAGCTTCCCCTTGTGAAACTGGCAGGAACTACTGTCGAGCTTCCCCTTGTGAACCTGGCAGGAACTACTGTCGAGCTTCCCCTTGTGAAACTGGCAGGAACTACTGTCGAGCTTCCCCTTGTGAAACTGGCAGGAACTACTGTCGAGCTTCCCTTGTGAAACTGGCAGGAACTATTGTCGAGCTTCCCCTTGTGAAACTGGCAGGAACTACTGTCGAGCTTCCCCTTGTGAAACTGGCAGGAACTACTGTCGAGCTTCCTTTTGTGAAACTGGCAGGAACTACTGTCGAGCTTCCCTTTTGTCAAACTGGCAGGAACTACTGTTTTATTGTATAGTTGTACTTCCGCTGTGGCCCGGTTTCCCCGATTCTAACCTAGTCATCTGCCGTTTTGTTTATTGTAGCCGCTCCCTTACTTGTTGGAGGGGCCCGGAACTGACGGTACCATTGTAACCTTTTTGTCATGAATATGTTAATGACGAGTTATATGAAGATTAAGTTAGTAGTATTGTAACCTGGTTATTTTCTTTATTCAAAAGACAACATTTTATCAAATCACTTTACAACACAAATTGTCTATGAACTCACTGAACAATCCTATGAGTAACGTTTATATCAACGGTAGGGGGATCTCTGGCAGCCAGGGTCTTCCATGCACGACTCACTCAAGTGATCACTGATCAGCTGCCCTTTTCCCTGTTCATCTCTGGCAGCCAGGGTCTTCCATGCACGACTCACTCAAGTGATCACTGATCAGCTGCCCTTTTCCCTGTTCATCTCTGGCAGCCCAAGTTTTCCATGCACGACTCACTCAAGTGATCACTGATCAGCTGCCCTTTTCCCTGTTCATCTCTGGCAGCCAGGGTCTTCCATGCACGACTCGCTCAAGTGATCACTGATCAGCTGCCCTTTTCCCTGTTCATCTCTGGTCAGCGGTCTCCAACCGTCAACCCGCTCTCTCTCAGCCAACTTTCTAACTGCCCCTCAAACTACGTCATCGTATTTTTACGTCACTTTTCACTCTCCGCGCACTGTATTTCACTACCTATTGTGGCGTGCAAACAGTTTATCCATTCAATCTTCAATTTCGTCTCTTCACCTTTTAGTGCGCAATTTCGCGTCTACACAGGGAGGTGGGTGTGGAACACATTGCTCTTCTCAGGTCTGTGTACTGGGGGCAATCCTGTAGACCATGTTTTGCTGTCATGTTATCCAGTGTACAGTGGCATAGGCTGGTAATTCCTATTTTGAGTTTGGTAAACATGTGGTTACTTTGGGTGTTTCTGTTTCCATTTTTCATGGTACTGGCCTTTGATGATGGATTGGGCTTCATTGTAGCTGACCAGATAGTTCTCTTGTGGTAATCTCCCTCCCATCTTTGCTAATTTGTCTGCAGGTTTGTTTCCGTGTATGTTATAGTGTGATGGTATCCACTGGATGACCACTCTCTGGGAGTTATTGCACAGTTGGTCTAGGGTTGGTCTCAAGTCATCTAGCTCACTGTTCCTGGGGTTTTTTAGAGCTGTTAGGACTGACAGTGCTTCAGTCAGTATCACCAATATCTTGTGTATGTTATTTTTGTGTTTGATAGCCAGCTTTGCAGCATCTTCAAGGGCTTCAGTTTCTTCTTTATAGTTGTTTGAGAATTTCCCAGTATCTATTGACTTGGTGATCTCTATCTAGTTATTCAGCCTCAAGAACACACCTCCTCCATTTCTAGTGGCATTTGTAGCAGAGTCATCTATGTATATGTGTGACTAGGAGTCATGTGGGTAGTTATGGTTTGTGTGTTTTCTCTCTGTGTCTGATGACCATCTTAAGAGTACTAAAGCACTCAATAGACCTCTTCATTACCTGTCCTTAAAAGTACGTTAAGTGGGTGTCGATCTCGATATGTTGTGGTTTGCGGCTATTATATTTTTTAGTCTTCCGGTCAAAAAAATGGCTGCCCGGCTGGTTTAGTCTTTTTTCAACACCCAACATTTTTGCTTGACCTTGACCGATGGATTTTTCGAGTTCGAACATTGGTGGTCGCGCCAATAAGTTAACCGGAAGTCCAAACTTTAAGGTCTTCGCAGGTGTAACGGAGTTCGTGCATCAGTACTGAAATCTTCTTCATTTGTTCATCAACGGGCGGAAGTAGCTTATTGTACTATTGTACACCGGTGTCGTTAACTGCTACACGTTGATGGATATTCTTCGGTAGAGATCTGAGCACGAATGGACTTGTCTGATGTGCAGTGAGGATGACCTGTCGACTAAACTAAACTAAACTAAACTAAACTAAATTAAACTAAACTAAACTAAACTAAACTAAACTAAACTAAACTAAACTAAACTAAAATAAACTGGACTAAACTAGACTAAATCAAACTAAGCTAAACTGGACTAAATTAAGCTAAACTAAACTAAACTGGACTAAACTACACTAAACCAAACTAAACTAAACTGGACTAAACTACATTAAACTAGACTAAACTAGATTAAACTAAACTAAACTAAACTAGACTAAACTAAACTAAACTAAACTAAACTAAACTAAACTAAACTAAACTAAACTAAACTATGATAAGTGTTCCTTTCAGCCCAACACATTCGACTTCAAAATGAAATTTTTGAGTACCGATTTGCCTTCCTATTCGGTCCCTACTCGCTAGGCCAGACTGGAGAATCTGTTTACACCAGCACTGCTGGGAGGTGGGTTTTCAGTCCCCACATATTTGTGTGTAACCTGAAATTTATTTTTTTTTAGTCCCAACATATTTTTTATATGTAAACTGAAATTGTTTTTTTTAGTCCCCACATATTTTTATATAAACTGAAATGGATTTTTTTCGTCCCAACATTTTTTTGTATATAAACTGAAATGGGTTTTTAGTCCCAACATATTTTTATATATACTGAAATGGGTTTTTTTAGTCCCAACATATTTTTAATGTAAACTGAAATGGGTTTTTTAGTCTCCACATAATTTTATATAAATTGGAATGGGTTTCTTGGTCCCCACATATTTTTATATAAACTGGAATGGGTTTCTTGGTCCCCACATATTTTTATAAAAACTGGAATGGTTTTCTTGGTCCCGCATATTTTTATATAAACTGAAATGGGATTTTTATTCCCCACATATTTTTATATAAACTGAAATGGGTTTTTTATTCCCCACATATTATTATATAAACTGAAATGAGTTTTTTATTCCCCATATATTTTTATATAAACTGAAATGGGTTTTTTATTCCCCACATATTTTTATATAAACTGAAATGGGTTTTTTATTCCCCACATATTTTTATATAAACTGAAATGGGTTTTTTATTCCCCACATATTTTTATATAAACTGAAATGGGTTTTTTATTCCCCACATATTTTTATATAAACTGAAATGGTTTTTTTATTCCCCACATATTTTTATATAAACTGAAATGGGTTTTTTATTCCCCACATATTTTTATATAAACTGAAATGGGTTTTTTATTCCCCACATATTTTTATATAAACTGAAATGGGTTTTTTATTCCCCTCATATTTTTATATAAACTGAAATGGGTTTTTTATTCCCCACATATTTTTATATAAACTGAAATGGGTTTTTTTTCCCCCTCATATTTTTATATAAACTGAAATGGGTTTTTTATTCCCCACATATTTTTATATAGTGGTGATAACTGTCCAATGATTTGACAAGCTTTGTTTCATCTTTAGCCTATCTCTGCTGTTTGTGAATTATCGTTTGTCACTAAACTTCCTAGTTATTTGAATTCCTCTACTTTTTTTTTAGTTGCCTTCCCTTCTATAGTTATGTTGCTCTGTTTATCTTTGGCGACATTCATGACGTTTGTTTTGTTGATGATAATTTCATGTTGTATTTTGTGTCCGTATGGTTGAGTTTATTTAAGTGTTCATTCATCAGTCCATCGTATTTAGTAGAGAACTGTCTTTTCCCAATTTATCCTATTCACGGCTGTTTGTTACTGATATTTTAGTTTCTTTGCTTATTTCTCTATTTCCAGGAAAATAAAATAAATTTACTTCTTTTTTTTAATGCATTCAAGCTTACTACAAGAAGCTATTTCTTAACACAACCCCGGAAATTCTGAGATTTGCCAGTTTGTACTTTGTTTTCTTGTTTGCTTTTTACGAGCATTAACTACTTATATCTATAAATCATTCATTATAACTTATATCATTCATTATAACTATATATCATTCATTATAACTTATATCATTCATTATAACTATATATCATTCATTATAACTATATATCATTCATTATAACTTATATCATTCATTATAACCTATATCCTTCATTATAACTTATATCATTCATTATAACCTATATCCTTCATCATAACTTATATCATTCATTATAACTATATATATATATCATTTATTATTACTTATATCATTCATTTAAACTATATTTCAATCATTATAACTATTTATCATTCATTATAACTTATATCATTCATTATAACCTATATCCTTCATTATAACTTATATCATTCATTATAACCTATATCCTTCATCATAACTTATATCATTCATTATAACTATATATATATCATTTATTATTACTTATATCATTCATTTAAACTATATTTCAATCATTATAACTATATATCATTCATTATAACTTATATCATTCATTATAATTTATATCATTCATTATAACTTATATCATTCATTATAACTTATATCATTCATTATAACTTATATCATTCATTATAATTTATATCATTCATTATAACTTATATCATTCATTATAACTTATATTATTCATTATAACTTATATCATTCATTATAACGTATATCGTTCATAAATATCTAATTGTAGCTACACATTTTCAAAGTGTGTGTGTGTGAACTTTAAGATCGAGTAGACTGTACTAGAGTAAACTGTACAAGAATAGACTGTACTAGAGTAGACTGTACAAGAGTAGACTGTACTAGAGTAGACTGTACAAGAGTAGACTGTACTAGAGTAGACTGTACTAGAGTAGACTGTACTAGAGTAGACTGTACTAGAGTAGACTGTACTAGAGTAGACTGAACTAGATTAGACTGTACTAGAGTAGACTGTACAAGAGTAGACTGTACTAGAGTAGACTGTACTAGATTAGACTGTACTAGAGTAGGCTGTACAAGAGTAGACTGTACTAGAGTAGACTGTACTAGAGTAGACTGTACAAGAGTAGACTACTAGAGTAGACTGTACTAGAGTAGACTGTACAAGAGTAGACTGTACTAGAGTAGACTGTACAAGAGTAGACTGTACTAGAGTAGACTGTACTAGATTAGACTGTACTAGAGTAGACTGTACAAGAGTAGACTGTACTAGAGTAGACTGTACTAGAGTAGACTGTACAAGAGTAGACTACTAGAGTAGACTGTACTAGAGTAGACTGTACAAGAGTAGACTGTACTAGAGTAGACTGTACAAGAGTAGACTGTACTAGAGTAGACTGTACTAGATTAGACTGTACTAGAGTAGACTGTACAAGAGTAGACTGTACTAGAGTAGACTGTACTAGAGTAGACTGTACAAGAGTAGACTGTACTAGAGTAGACTGTACTAGATTAGACTTTACTAGAGTAGACTGTACAAGAGTAGACTGTACTAGAGTAGACTGTACTAGAGTAGACTGTACAAGAGTAGACTGTACTAGAGTAGACTGTACTAGATTAGACTGTACTAGAGTAGACTGTACTAGAGTAGACTGTACTAAAGTAGACTGTACTAGAGTAGACTGTACTAGAGTAGACTGTACAAGAGTAGACTGTACTAGAGTAGACTGTACTAGATTAGACTGTACTAGAGTAGACTGTACTAGAGTAGACTGTACTAAAGTAGACTGTACTAAAGTAGACTGTACTAGAGTAGACTGTACTAGAGTAGACTGTACTAAAGTAGACTGTACTAGAGTAGACTGTACTAGAGTAGACTGTACTAAAGTAGACTGTACTAAAGTAGACTGTACTAGAGTAGACTGTACTAAAGTAGACTGTATTAAAGTAGACTGTACTAGAGTAGACTGTACTAGAGTAGACTGTACAAGAGTAGACTGTACTAGAGTAGACTGTACTAGAGTAGACTGTACTAGAGTAGACTGTACTAAAGTAGACTGTACTAGAGTAGACTGTACTAAAGTAGACTGTACTAAAGTAGACTGTACTAAAGTAGACTGTACAAGAGTAGACTGTACTAGAGTAGACTGTACTAGAGTAGACTGTACCTAGACTCTGGATATTGTCATCAATAAACGGTGACAAATGTCCACGATGCCAACTAAAATGTCATTTTGTGATGACAACAAAGAAGCGCCGTCTTGATTTTTTTAAAATGAAAAATGAACCTGTAGTTTCCTTATGACGTTACCCTCCCGTGATCTCTTGGGTAGTGAGATCCGATGTCTAGCCCTCTCGGATAACGGCAATAAACAGGAGATCCCGTGTCCACTCGCGCACGTTAAAGATCCGTTGGCAGTTAAAAACGAAACGTGTAGGCCGTAAATATGGCCGCTGCTCAGGCAAAAAGTATCAGCAGAAAACTTCACACATCGTGGATTCCAGGTCGTACCACGGAGTTCGTGCACGTGGGTCAGTATTCTCCTTGGATTTTCTCGACAGGATTATCGGATCACTTCCTGGATTCGTCTGGTGTGCAGTGATGATGACCTAACAATATATATTTATATTTTTTTATGTTGTCGAGACTGTCGCTCGAACCGGTGTCCGCCATTTATTGAACGTTGCTATTGGTTTTTATTAATTTACGTTTAGAAAGTTTATTTTAAGTTATTTTTTTGTGTGTAAATATGTAGCACGATTGTCTATTTAATATATATATGGCGGCAACATCAAATTACCATCACGTGACTGTGTTTTTTTACTCACATTTTAATTCTATCTGTTGACCTTTCGAGCCGTAGCCGGCCAATAGGGCGTAGACCAAGATACTCCTTCTCTTATCTGAATTTTTGTTCTAGTTATCAAATCTCGTCATTTGTCTCTGTTCTGTGCAAGCAGCTCTATCTCATTGAGGGAGCCGAATCCTGCTGCTCTTGCCTCTCTCATCAATGTCCTTCTCAGTGTCTCTCTGGGTCTTCCTCTTTTTCTCTTACCTGTTGTTTCCCATATGAGGGCTTGCTTTGCTATTCGGTTATTATCTCTTCTCATCACATGTCCAACAAATGACCATCGTCTTTTCTTTATTACTGAAGATATTACATTTTCATTGCTACGCTGAAATTGTGTTTTCTTACAAACGAAACTAAAAGGGCTGTTATCTATAAGTTTTGTTTAATTTTGATACTTACAATTTTAGTTTATAGATTATTATTGTTTATATTTTGAAATACATATAATTGGGGAGGGGGTACCAACATCTTTTAAATACTTAGACCATCTAAGTGTCTTAATCCGGCCGAGCACTTAACCTAGTTAATTAATTATGTCATTTGTGTTGATTCCAGTAGAATACAGCTATACCACATCACAACAAACTAACAGAAAGGGCATGGGACAACTTGAAACTAACACTAAAGACCAAACTCTTAATTATAGTTTGTTTCAGATTGTTTGCCTCCCTAATTCCAGTAATATCTCGAAAACCGTCTGATAGAATACCATGATTTTTTGCATGCGACCTTAGATTTTCAATGACGTAACGAATTTATCATTTAAATTATCGTATTTGTTACCGTTTCCTCAAAGCGGCAACTTCCTTTGATCTCCTTCATATTTGTATTTATTTTGACACAAAAAACAGAATGTACGGTAAATGAAGATCTTTTACACTTTTTAGAGGAAAAGGCGTAACTTTTATTTTTATATAAGGGACATTATTACTTTATAATAAGAGAGTAAGTAAGTAAGTGTTCCTGTCATGCCTGAAGGTGTATAGGGGAATAAACCGCCACAATTGCACTTTTTCACAACATGCTACCCATTTGGATTGGGCTCTTTTAATTATACAACTAATATTGAATCAAATCAAAATAGGCCGAACATTCACCGAATAGAAATTATTTATTTTAAGAACACAGAATACATCGTCAACTCACTAAAAAAACAGTTCCTGAAGTGGTCCGTATCCAGAGTTTCCAACTCCAACAAAGTCACTTCAGTAAGTTCAAACAAATGAGTTTTATTCAGAATCTGCCGAATCTAATAGACGTATTACCATTTTTGGTTGAATAACCCACAGACCATCGTTTCTCCAATACTTATCTTCCTCAACCATAACATGGTCTTCACAACTAGCCCAATAATCTTTGTCTATGTTTGAAATAGCAACATTGGTAAGCTCTTTAACATCAGATAATTTGAAAGTTTTATTTTCGGATGCTACTTGCCCTTTGATCTTTGCCCAAACTAATTCAATAGGATTTAGGTGTGAGTGATATGGAGGCAGCCTCAAACATCTATGACCATGTTCTTCAATTAATTTATCTATTTGAAATATCTTTGGCCGTTGTATCTGTTTTACAAGTGAAAGTAATTCAGGCTTGAGATACATATCGTTAAATGGTATTTGTTCCCTTGTCAGCCATGTCTTTATTTCAGCTTTAGTGCTTGATGATGTTGGAACTTTATCTTCTTGTGCCACTTTGTTATGGTAAGATGCATTATCCATGATCAAACAAGATGGTCGATCTAATAAAGGCAAAAGAGTGTCTTTAATCCAATCTCTGAACATATGACTGTTCATCTCTGAATGATAATCCTGGTTATCAGTTGACTTTGCAATAAAAACAAGTTCAGCATTCTCCACCAGGCCATTATTTTTGCTCCCAGCATGTGCCACTATAAGGCGCTTTCCTTTGCTGCTAGGTACATACCTTTTAATAGTCCCATCTAATGACTGCCATTCTTTTTCATTTGTGTGGTGGGCATTAATCCATGTTTCGTCCAAGTACACAATGTCATAATCTTCATTACGCATTTGTCTAACTTCACGTAAATATTTGCTTCTTGCAGCTACTAAATGAGGTTTCTCGCAAATGATGTTTCTTCCACAAGAATATTTTCTAAAAGTGAAGCCTAAACTCCGCACACTTCTCCATAGTGTAGTTTTTGATACATCAATACTGGTGTTCTTTTTAAGCCAAATCTTAAGTTTCCTTATGGTAACTTCTTCCCCTAAGTCAAACATTTTACAAATCTCTCTGCGGACAAGTTCTCTGTCAAAACTGTCTAACAAATGTTTTCTTCCTCGACTTCTTTCTTTCCTTGAACATTCACATTGAACATTTTTCACTGATCTATGAAACGACCGTTTACTTAAACCTAACACGTGCATCGTTCTCTTTTCAGGATTTGATATGCTGTGATATAGACTCCCTCGTTTTGCCTCTCTACAAAAATATAAATATAATTTCTTTGTAATATTTTGTTCAGTAACAAATTTCAACTTTAAACTCATTGTTAAGGGCACAACTCACAAAACACGCCTATGTAAATAATTTGATTTTGTATTTTTGGTGACGTTATACTAATGACGTGATACAAAAAGTTGACAATTTTAATCCAGTAAGTGCAAAACCAGAATTGCGCACCGAATATAAGAGAAATTTGCTACACATATGTGCAAATATTGACAAAAATCTGACATTTGCAATTCAATAGTGTAAACCGGTGCCTTTACCCACCAACATATAAAGGAAATTCCCAAATGAAGATGTTTAAATCATTCTTGAAGTGATATGGAAGGGGTAAATACTCTTAAATTTTGATTCAAATGTGCCCAAGTTTAATCATACTTTTATCCTCCTGGTAAGCAAGCGCACAAGAAAAACCAGCAGTTTGTTTGCAATGAATTTATTTTTTCTATTACGTTATGAGATTCAGTAGGTTACATGCAAAATATCAGCACTGTAGCACAAATGGTTGCTGAGCTGTGGTTTTTTGAAGTGAGGCAAAAAATCTGAAGCGAACTATAATATATCAACCGTGTGCTTAGCACACTATTATATGGATCTGAAACCTGGACAACATACTCAAATCACGAAAAAAGAATAAATATCTTCCACATGCGATGTCTCCGCAGAATAATGCACATCAAATTGTAGGACAAAATAACCAACTTAACTGTCCTGCAATGTGCTAAGACCCCAACAATCATGTCGATGCTCAGATGTCGAAGACTAAGATGGCTGGGGCACGTCCAGCGAATGGAAGAAAAACGCATCCCCAAGCAAATACTATATGGTGAACTACAACACGGAAAAAGACAAATCGGCAGACATAAACTATGATATAGATATATCTGTAAATCATCTCTGAATGACTTCTCCATCTGTGAAAATGACTGGGAACATCTGGCAAGTGATCGCACATCATGGAGAGTCTGTATAAGGAATGGCATAACATCATTTGAGACTGTGCTAAGGCAAAATATAGAAGAGAAAATACTCATTAAAAATGATGGAAAACCCTGTGGACCAGTGGACCTGACTTGTTCATTCTGTGGCCGCGTGTGTTTGTCAAACATTGGTAGAATTAGCCACGAGAGAAGCTGTTCAACACAAACAAAGCCTAAAAAAATACACAATAGTCTCCAGTAAACAAGTCTGAGAAGACGAAAAGGGCCATATATATCACAAAAGAATTAGATTGGTAAGTTGAGTGTTACTAAAAAAGTGATGAGACATCTACTCCATGAGACATCTACTCCATGAGACATCTACTCCATGAGACATCTACTCCATGAGACAACTACTCCATGAGACATGTACTCCATTAGACATCTACTCAATGAGACATCTACTCCACGAGATATCTACTACATGAGACATCTACTCCATGAGACATCTACTCCATGATACATCTATTCCATGAGAGAATCTACTCCATGAGACATCTACTCCATGAGAGAATCTACTACATGAGACATCTACTCCATGAGACATCTACTCCATGAGACATTTACTCCATGAGAGAATCTACTCCATGAGAGAATCTACTCCATGAGAGAATCTACTCCATGAGAAATCTACTCCATGAGAGAATCTACTCCATGAGACATCTACTCCATGAGAGAATCTACTCCATGAGACATCTACTCCATGAGAGAATCTACTCCATGAGAGAATCTACTCCATGAGAGAATCTACTCCATGAGAGAATATACTCCATGAGACATCTACTCCATGAGAGAATCTACTCCATGAGACATCTACTCCATGAGAGAATCTACTCCATGAGAGAATCTACTCCATGAGAGAATCTACTCCATGAGACATCTACTCCATGAGACATCTACTCCATGAGAGATCTACTTCATGAGACATCTACCCCATGAGACATCTACTACATGAGATATCTACTCCATGAGGTATCTACTCAATGAGGTATCTACTCCATTAGGTATCTACTACATGAGACATCTACTCTATGAGATATCTACTCCATGAGACATCTACTCCATGAGACATCTACTCCATGAGACAACTACTCCATGAGACATGTACTCCATTAGACATCTACTCAATGAGACATCTACTCCACGAGATATCTACTACATGAGACATCTACTCCATGAGACATCTACTCCATGATACATCTATTCCATGAGAGAATCTACTCCATGAGACATCTACTCCATGAGAGAATCTACTACATGAGACATCTACTCCATGAGACATCTACTCCATGAGACATCTACTCCATGAGAGAATCTACTCCATGAGAGAATCTACTCCATGAGAGAATCTACTCCATGAGAAATCTACTCCATGAGAGAATCTACTCCATGAGAGAATCTACTCCATGAGACATCTACTCCATGAGAGAATCTACTCCATGAGAGAATCTACTCCATGAGAGAATATACTCCATGAGACATCTACTCCATGAGAGAATCTACTCCATGAGACATCTACTCCATGAGAGAATCTACTCCATGAGAGAATCTACTCCATGAGAGAATCTACTCCATGAGACATCTACTCCATGAGACATCTACTCCATGAGAGAATCTACTCCATGAGACATCTACCCCATGAGACATCTACTCCATGAGAGAATCTACTCCATGAGACATCTAATCCATGAGAGAATCTACTCCATGAGACATCTACTCCATGAGAGAATCTACTCCATGAGACATCTACTCCATGAGAGAATCTACTCCATGAGAGAATCTACTCCATGAGAGAATATACTCCATGAGACATCTACTCTATGAGAGAATCTACTCCATGAGACATCTACTCCATGAGAGAATCTACTCCATGAGAGAATCTACTCCATGAGAGAATCTACTCCATGAGACATCTACTCCATGAGACATCTACTCCATGAGAGAATCTACTCCATGAGACATCTACTCCATGAGACATCTACTCTATGAGAGAATCTACTCCATGAGACATCTAATCCATGAGAGAATCTACTCCATGAGACATCTACTCCATGAGAGAATCTACTCCATGAGACATCTACTCCATGAGAGAATCTACTCCATGAGACATCTAGTCCATGAGACATCTACTCCATGAGAGAATCTACTCCATGAGACATCTACTCCATGAGAGAATCTACTCCATGAGACAATCTACTCCATAAGACATCTACTCCATGAGACATCTACTCCATGAGACAATCTACTCCATGAGACATCTACTCCATGACAGAATCTACTCCATGAGACATCTACTGCATGAGAGAATCTACTCCATGAGACATCTTCTCCATGACAGAATCTACTCCATGAGACATCTACTCCATGAGACATCTACTCCATGAGAGAATCTACTCCATGAGACAATCTACTCCATGAGACATCTACTCCATGAGAGAATCTACTCCATGACATAATCTACTCCATGAGACATCTACTCCATGACAGAATCTACTCCATGAGACATCTACTGCATGAGAGAATCTACTCCATGAGACATCTACTCCATGAGGTATCTCTCATTCCGCCGCCCTAGATTCTCTAGCTTTGTTTCTTTACTGGGCAACGTTTCAAATGGGCACTTCGATACTTTCATCTTTGGGTTTAATGTAAAGGCGGTTCACTTAGAAATTCATAACTTTTTTTCTCTGGTAGATGATAAAAGTACGGTGTTAAGGTATGCTTGAATTTATATACATACATATATATATACCAGTGGCGTATACTGGTTTTGGGGTCTGGGCACCCCGCTGATATAATAAATAAAAACATACATTATATTCAATAGGCTAACATAAAGTAATATTTTCTAATGACATCACTACATTTTAAATTACTTATTTATGTTATTTATATCCGTCTTGTTTGGGACGAAAATGTCTTGATGACTTTGTCATTGAAAGTACTGTTGGGTTGGTTTCTAAGTTTCCGAGGGAATGATTTCTCACTGGACATTAATGACAAACTAGATAAGCGTTCTTGTGTCTGAGTTGAGCGACAATGAGATTTGATTCTCTTGAGAGCAGAAAAAGTTCTTTCTGCAGATGCTGATGCGCATAACGTAGTTATATATAGCTAAGGAAGTTCCGGTAAATAGACATAGTTTCACTTTCACTTTGTGACGATTCTGATTGGCTAGAGCTAAAAATAACCCATGAAACCGCATTTCTCTTGCGGCAACACCCGCTATATATTTTCACTCCCATTTTTGAATGTAAGGTCGTTAAAACAAGGTCCGGATATAGGAAAAAATGTACCGCTGGCTTCTAGAGGTTTCAATGTAGAGTAGTTTTGGTTTCATCAACAAACGTCATAGTGGCCAGAGGAAAACCTTGCTTTAATAAATGCAAATCAAAGCAAATAAATCGTAACGGCCTACGAACTGTGTTACAGAATATTCGAAAATTTGTAATATAATTATTTTTAAAAATATAATAAATTATCATTTCCTTTTGTATTTCGCTAATATGTTCAGGCTATCGGCGGTAGCTGCGGTAGCATAGAGAATACGCCACTGATATATATATATATATATTTTTTTTTTTTCTTTTTTGATCTTGCATGCAGTAGCTTGATGACGATCGGGTGTCACCTGTAGCACATGACGCTCCTCACCGGATGAGGTGATTTTGGAGTCCCCATTAACGTCGTTAGCTATTAAGATGTGTTTTGGCATAATTATACCAGGCAATATAAGAAGGTAGTTTGCCATTCCTTTCATTCTTGGCAGTGACTGTACTAGTCGGATAGCTAAACACTGGATAGCTTGGTTTCATGGCATGGAAAATAGTCAACAACAGAACTGATAGGATGCACTGTAGATAGAAGATTGTGGAAGGACATGATCGCCTACGCCAACCGGCATGGGACTTGATGATGATGATAAGGAGGTCAGATACGAGACTGAACTTTCAGGTTGACCTTTAACCTGATCATTTGCGACATAAACATTACTGCAAGTTGAGCTATGTAATATAGTTCCTTCAATTATTTCCTGGAGGTGCGCGTGGCCGTGCGGCTAAAACTACCGCTTCACTGGCTGAAAATCCGGTGCTCGAAACCAGCTGTAGACTAAGGATATTTTTTTTTATCGGGGATGGGATAGAAATCATGAGCCACATCGTGGTGACTGCTTTGACCAAGCGGCCTTTATCCTTCTGGTTCTATCGTGAGCACCCCAACATACACCCGCAATGGAAATATGTGTCGTACAGATAGTTGGTTTGTTGTAATTAATGCTCTAAATGAACATTATTACATCATAATATCTTAGTTATTTACGCTACAAGTAATGAAAAAATGCTTTTGCTCTTAATTAAAATCTCTTACAGTTTTGTTGATTATTTTTTTGTACAAGACGCAGATTTATGGAAACGTACCAGTCAAATACCAGTGGATAAAGAGATACAACAAAGACGATGGCGCTGGATAGGACACACACTGCGGAAGCCAACTAAAAGTATTACACAACAGGCCCTTTTTTTTTGGAATCCCCAGTGGAAAAGAGAAAGAGGAAGTCCAAGGAATTCTTGGAGAAGACAGAAGCAGAGATGAAAATGATGGAGAAGACATTGAATGATCTTAAAAGAATGGCAAGAAATAGAACAACTTGGAAAGTGTTTGTTGAAGACCTATGCTCCACAGGGAGCTAAAAAGGTAGAAGTAGAAGAAGAAGAAGAACAACAACAAGACGTAGTGATTATTATAGGAGAAAGTCATAGATTCTTCTCTCCATCGGCACTAACTCTATAGGTTTCATAAAACGACACAACGCTCTCTGATTTTTCGTTTCTAGGATTCCATGGAAACACGTAGGTAATTGTTGAAATGTCCTGCCTAGATTTCATACACATTGTAAGGTCGATAGGTACCGTTGTCCGTTTGTAGTAGGTTTGACCTCCATAGACATTGAAGCCTATTTATTAGTAACGGCTTGAGTTATATGAGCAGTCATCATCATGTACCAAGCTTGCTGGCGTAGGTGATCATGTCTCTCCACAACTTTCGATCACGGCAGTTATTTATCATTTCTGTTGTTGACCTTCTGCCAAACCATTCTCTTAAGCTATCTGGTATCTTTTCTCTTTGTTTCCCTCTATCTCTTCGTCCCTCAATTTTTCCAGTTGTTACAATATATTCCAGTTGTTCTCTTCTCATTACATGGCCAAAAATGATGATTGTTTCTTCCTTGTCTCTTTCAGAACATTTTCATTACTCTTCTTAGCTGTCCATGGTATTCTCAACATTCTTCTGTAAAACAACATTTCTACAGACTCCAGTGATTTTCTTGTCTGTTGTCCTAGATTCACATCTATATCTTAAGACTGGCTCTACATAACGTTTAAAAACTCTTTTTCTTGTTTCTATTGTCAAAAATAGATTGCATAGTATCTTCCTCATTTTTTGGAAAGCTGCTTTTGCTTGAGCCATTCTGCATCTCACCTCTGTTGTACACCTACCATCTGTGGTTAACATTGTTCCCAGATATTTAAATTCATTTACCGGTTTTCAATATTGTTCCACTTTTTTATTGTGCACTGAGGTGATGTCTTTTTCTTTGTTGTTACCATTAAATCTGTCTTTCTGCTATTAAGACTGAGTCCTTTATTTTTGCTTTCTTTCACTATAATGTCTAAACTTTCTTATAACTCATTTTCACTCTTAACGATTAAGACTGTATCATCAGCATACCTTAGATTATTTAAATTATGACCTCCGATTGTTATTCTAGGCATGCCCATTTGAACAATATCACGGCTATACTAGGGAATAGGGTGGCTGGTTGTACACTGTTATTTAACTCATTCAGCTGGAATATGACTGTATTCTGATAAAATATTAGAGGAGTCGAGGCCTCCGTTGTCTTATCTGAATATCTGCCGCTGCTCCAGAGGCGTCATGAGGAAGTGGTGTAGACAGGATCTTGGTTATCAGATCGGTTCACTGATAATGACGCAAACTGTCAGCTATAACTTGGTGACCGCTTTCAACCAATGAGCTGCCAGGATATTGATCCACGTGATCATCAATTATTCGCTAACGGTATAACATAGGAAACACCAAGAAGTCTTTATTGAGTAAGGTTTTCTTTCACTGCCGCCCAGTTAGCAAACACCGAGCCTAAATATCCAGTTGATGTGCAACAGACCATAGTTGTTAATTTTTTGTTTCAGTTTTAGTTTCATTTTCATTCGTTTGATTAAAAAGTACTTAATTATATGTGCTTCTTCTTTCATTCCTCATTTGCGTGTCCAAGAGAGATATAATTTTGCGGTTTTTTGCACTTCTATTGAATTCTGCTGTTATGTTTCCTAGTGTTTCTAATATTCTATCATTGCTTCATTTTCGTTTTCGGTCTTTGGATTTGGTGTAAACTGTATTTCTGTAATGCTAACTATCTTAATCTACTTCATTGTCAGTAATTATATTAATGTTGTACAATTAGTAAAAAGTAAAGAGCCCCCGTCACGCCAAGTGGCGTATAGTGAATATGGTGTTAGTGACCATAAATTTTAGACATTCGGTACATGATTTTTGGGGTAATGTGGTCGGTATTACGCCCGTGCCGCTTTACTTTCACAGAATAAAATCCGGTACCCATTTAAGGCTGTGTCAACCGGGAAGCTGTCGGTTGGGATCGAATCCTACCCCTTGTCCTGTGTAGTCCAGTTGACTAAGCACTGAGCTATCGCGGATCCGTTGTTCAATTAGACTGGCCATATTTAACTGACATAGAAACGGGATAATAAATAAACGAGATTTTCAATAGAAGTGAGAAAGAGAGTTCATCGGTGTTATATAGAACCAATTCTGACATATAGAAGCGAATCGTAGACAGTAGACAAACAAATGAAAAGACGGTTAGAGGTCACAGAGATGGGATTTCTCACAAGAATGTTGAAAGTTCTCTGGACAGCTAAAAAGACCAATGAGGAAATTCTCAAAGAGACCATTACAAAAAGGGAGCTCCTAAAAAACATCATAAAGAAACAATCAATATTTTTTCTAGCACATCATGAAAAATACGAAAGTGGCAATACATGGTTACAACTGGCAAAATAAAAGGAAAGAGATATCGCAGACGACAAAATGAGAAAATACTGGACAGCTTGGTGTCATGGTATGGAAAAATGTCAACAACAGAAGTGATACGATGCACTGTAAATTGAAGATTGTGGAAGGACATGATCGCCTACGCCAAGCGGTATGACACATGATGATGAATGATACATTATTCACTTTTTACTATTTACGTTTCGCTCTTTAGTCTCGAGCTGCTCCTCATTTTCTAATCTTTGGGTTTTATATATATCTACACTCATGCTACTTCATCTCATATAGCACGTATCTCTACACTCATGCTACTTCATCTCATATAGCACGTATCTCTACACTCATGCTACTTCATCTCATGTAGCACATATCTCTACACTCATGCTACTTCATCTCATATAGCACGTATCGCTACACTCATGCTACTTCATCTCATGTAGCACATATCTCTACACTCATGCTACTTCATCTCATATAGCACGTATCGCTACACTCATGCTACTTCATCTCATGTAGCACATATCTCTACACTCATGCTACTTCATCTCATATAGCACATATCTCTACACTCATGCTACTTCATCTCATATAGCACATATCTCTACACTCATGCTACTTCATCTCATATAGCATATATCTCTACACTCATGCTACTTCATCTCATATAGCACATATCTCTACACTCATGCTACTTCATCTCATATAGCACATATCTCTACACTCATGCTACTTCATCTCATATAGCATATATCTCTACACTCGTGCTACTTCATCTCATATAGCACATATCTCTACACTCATGCTACTTCATCTCATATAGCACATATCTCTACACTCATGCTACTTCATCTCATATAGCGCATATCTCTACACTCATGCTACTTCATCTCATATAGCACATATCTCTACACTCATGCTACTTCATCTCATATAGCACATATCTCTACACTCATGCTACTTCATCTCATATAGCACGTATCTCTACACTCATGCTACTTCATCTCATATAGCATGTATCTCTACACTCATGCTACTTCATCTCATATAGCACGTATCTCTACACTCATGCTACTTCATCTCATATAGCATGTATCTCTACACTCATGCTACTTCATCTCATATAGCACGTATCTCTACACTCATGCTACTTCATCTCATATAGCACGTATCTCTACACTCATGCTACTTCATCTCATATAGCACATATCTCTACACTCATGCTACTTCATCTCATATAGCACATATCTCTACACTCATGCTACTTCATCTCATGTAGCACATATCTCTACACTCATGCTACTTCATCTCATATAGCACGTATCTCTACACTCATGCTACTTCATCTCATATAGCACATATCTCTACACTCATGCTACTTCATCTCATATAGCACATATCTCTACACTCATGCTACCTCATCTCATGTAGCACATATCTCTACACTCATGCTACTTCATTTCATATAGCACATATCTCTACACTCATGCTACTTCATCTCACGTAGCACATATCTCTACACTCATGCTACCTCATCTCATGTAGCACACATCTCTACACTCATGCTACTTCATCTCATATAGCACATATCTCTACACTCATGCTACTTCATCTCATGTAGTATATATCTCTACACTCATGCTACTTCATATTATGTAGCACATATCTCTACACTCATGCTATCTCATCTCATGTAGCACATATCTCTACACTCATGCTACCTCATCTCATGTAGCACATATCTCTATACTCATGCTACCTCATCTCATGCAGCACATATCTCTACACTCATGCTACTTCATCTCATATAGCACGTATCTCTACACTCATGCTACTCCATTTCATGTAGCACATATATCTACACTCATGCTACTTCATCTCATGTAGCACATATCTCTACACTCATGCTACTTCTTCTCATGTAGTACATATCTCTACACTCATCCTACCTCATCTCATGTAGCACATATCTCTACACTCATCCTACCTAATCTCATGTAGCACATATCTCTACGCTCATCTTATCTCATCTCATGTAGCACATTCCTCTACACTCATCCTACCTCTTCTCATGTAGCACATATCTCTACACTCATCCTATCTCATCTCATGTAGCACATATCTCTTTCTCTTTTCTTATCTCAACATTCTACTATTTCCTCTCTCTGTCCACCTCTCCCTTAACTTTATCATCAGACATGTAGTTATAGATAATTGTACTTCACCGTTTGTTGTTGTTGTCCCTATATTCTGAAGAAGGCCACAGTCCGAAACGTCAGTATTGTGTTGTGTTCCTTCCTTGTAAAGCTGTCACCATACCTTGGAGTGTTTATCACACCCCACTACTGGCTCCTTGCTACCAGCTTTAACCGCAGCAATTATTTGCCTGTTCCCTATGTACGAAACCTCCAGAACCACACGATAAAGCGTCATTACAAGAGTTATTTCTTTCCCCCTTCATCAATTTGCATCCATGTTTCGTAGTCATATAAGAACATTGTTATTACAAGTATAATGAGTAAACTGAGAACAATTGTGGGAGATTCCAACAACATACGGAGTAAGACAACATCTAACAGAGAACAACTCTAGGAGATACTAACAACATACGGAGCAACTCAACACCTAACAGAGAACAACTGTGGGAGATACTAACAACATACGGAGTAACCCAACACCTAACAGAGAACAACTGTGGGAGATACTAACAACATACGGAGTAACTCAACACCTAACAGAGAACAACTGTGGGAGATACTAACAACATACGGAGTAACCCAACACCTAACAGAGAACAACTGTGGGAGATACTAACAAGAAAGGGAGTAACCCAACATCTAACAGAGAACAACTGTGGGAGATACTAACAAGAAAGGGAGAAAGCCAACATCTAACAGAGAACAACTGTGGGAGATACTAACAAGAAAGGGAGAAAGCCAACATCTAACAGAGAACAACTGTGGGAGATACTAACAACATACGGAGTAACCCAACACCTAACAGAGAACAACTGTGGGAGATACTAACAAGAAAGGGAGTAACCCAACATCTAACAGAGAACAACTGTGGGAGATACTAACAAGAAAGGGAGAAAGCCAACATCTGACAGAGAACAACTGTGGGAGATACTAACAAGAAAGGGAGCAACCCAACATCTAACAGAGAACAACTGTGGGAGATACTAACAAGAAAGGGAGTAACCCAACATCTAACAGAGAACAACTGTGGGAGATACTAACAAGAAAGGGAGTAACCCAACATCTAACAGAGAACAACTGTGGGAGATACTAACAAGAAAGGGAGAAAGCCAACATCTAACAGAGAACAACTGTGGGAGATACTAACAAGAAAGGGAGAAAGCCAACATCTAACAGAGAACAACTGTGGGAGATACTAACAAGAAAGGGAGAAAGCCAACATCTAACAGAGAACAACTGTGGGAGATACTAACAAGAAAGGGAGAAAGCCAACATCTAACCAATCTAATTAAAAGTCTCTACATCAACAGCAGCTGCACAACAGCACGCTACACAGACCACTTCGAAGTTAGATCAGCTGTAAGACAGGGGTGCTTACTATCCTTCTTTTGTTTATTACATGGACTATATATGCAAGTTAGCCAAACCATTAGAGACAGAGGAGATCAACGAGATTTTATTTGCAGACGATCAGGCACTAATACATGAAACAATAGAAGACATCCAACAACACTTAAATAGACTCAACAGCACTGACACAAAATAGAACAATGAAAATCATCATCTACAAAACAGAAGTCGTGAATATCGCAAAAGAGAAACAGAACATCAAATTTAAATATAGACGGCAGGCAACTAAGACAAGTAGAGGAATTTAATTACCTGGGAAGTCTAGTGACAGACAACAATTCACAAACAGCAGGGAGAGACTCAAGATACAACAAAGCTTGTCAAATCATTGGACAGCTATCATCACTATTGTCCAACAAGGAAATAACTCTAGAGGCAAAACGAGCACTCTACAATACAATCTTCATCCCAACGTTGTGCTGCCAATGCCAGACCTGGACCCTAGATGCAGGAATAATAAGAAAGATAAACTGAACCGAGATTAAATGTGTCAGACGAATGACAGGAAACAGCCTGAGAGATAAAATAAGAAATGAAGAAGTGAGAAAAAAAAGCGGAGAAAACTGTTATATAACTAAGAATAACCCTTGTCATAGAATATATAAAGAAACAACAAATAAAATGGTTTGGTCACTTGTCAAGGCAGAAAGATCAAAACACAACACAACGAGCCTTCAATAAACGTTGTGAGAACTCAAGACCAAGGCTCGACCATACAAAAGATGGATTAACGGAATATTAGAAAAACTAGGCAACATAACAGCAGCAGAGACGAACAGAAGGGCAAAAGACCGCAAATTATATCTCCCCTCCACGCCGAATGGCAAATGAGGAAGGAAAGAAGAGGATGAAAAAGTTATTACAATATAACATAAGCCGGGACCCCAACAAATTGGAAAAGCGCAAGAAAGAATTAATTCATATATTATCAAACGTTCATAGAACAACGTTATCAACACAACGAGCCTTCAACAAACGTTGTGAGAACACCAGACCCAAGGATCGACCACGAAAAAGATGGGTCGATGGAATATTAGAAGCATTAGGAAACATAAAAGCAGCAGAGGCGAACAGAAGAGCAAAAGACCGCAAATTATATATCCCCTCGACGCTGAAAGGGTGTCCGGTTAGCGCAATCGATAGGCGGTTGGCTTACCACGGCAACAGCCGGGGTTCGTACCCTGGCGAGGACACCTGGGTTTTACTAATTCCCTAAAAATTAGTAGGAGCCGCGATAGCTCAGTGGTTAGTGAACTGGACTACTACGGACAAGGGGTAGGGTTCGATCCCAACCGACGGCTCCGGGTTCACCCAGCCTTAAATGGGTACCGGATTTTTTCTGGGAAAGTAAAAGCAGCACGGGCGTAATACCGACCACATTACCCCAAAAATCATGTGCTGAAGGTCTGTAAAATATAGGGTCACTAACACCATATTTCCCTATACGCCACTTGGCGTGACGGGGGGTACTTTACTTTTTTACTCGACGCTGAAAGGCAAATGAGGAAGGAAAGCAGAAGAAGCAGAAGAAGAAGAAGAAGAAGAATAAAATAAGAAGAAGAAGATCAAACGTTCTATTGAAAACGAGCGAGAAAAAAAAAAGAAGAAGCAAAGAGGAAATATTGAATGTATTCTGGACTTTTAGGATCCGCCCAGTTTATGTCGCCTGTATGCAAAATACAATAATGTATAGAAGCGTGACATTCTATCTACACAACTTGTGTTGCGAGTTGATTTCTTAATCCTATCTGCTGCTGGGTTGTAATAAAGGCCAACAAAAAGAAGCTCTGTTTGCAGAAGAATCTGACAAAGTAAACATTGAAATGTAGCGTTTTAAGATTCCTTTTATGAATCATACTGAGAACTTCCGACCCTACATCGTGTGGGTAATATATGTATGTTTATTCACACACACATAGGTTTATATTAATATGATTCTTCCTCGTCCCTTCCTTATTTACCTTTCAGGGCAGTGGGGAGACATCATTAACGATCTTTTGCTCTTCTGTTGGCCGCTGCTGCTGTCGTGTTTCCTAGTATTAGTACATGGCCGCTGCTGCTGTCATGTTTGCTAGTATTAGTACATGGCCGCTGCTGCTGTCATGTTTGCTAGTATTAGTACATGGCCGCTGCTGCTGTCATGTTTGCTAGTATTAGTACATGGCCGCTGCTGCTGTCATGTTTGCTAGTATTAGTACACGGCCGCTGCTGCTGTCATGTTTGCTAGTATTAGTACACGGCCGCTGCTGCTGTCATGTTTGCTAGTATTAGTACATGGCCGCTGCTGCTGTCATGTTTGCTAGTATTAGTACACGGCCGCTGCTGCTGTCATGTTTGCTAGTATTAGTACATGGCCGCTGCTGCTGTCATGTTTGCTAGTATTAGTACATGGCCGCTGCTGCTGTCATGTTTGCTAGTATTAGTACATGGCCGCTGCTGCTGTCATGTTTGCTAGTATTAGTACATGGCCGCTGCTGCTGTCATAAAAAGTAAAGTAAAGTACCCCCGTCACGCCAAGTGGCGTATAGGGAAATATGGTGTTAGTGACCCTATATTTTACAGACCTTCAGCACATGACTTTTGGGGTAATGTGGTCGGTATTACGCCCGTGCTGCTTTTACTTTCCCAGAAAAAAATCTGGTACCCATTTAAGGCTGGGTGAACCCGGAGCCGTCGGTTGGGATCGAACCCTACCCCTTGTCCGTAGTAGTCCAGTTCACTAACCACTGAGCTATCGCGGCTCCCACTAATTTTTAGGGAATTAGTAAAACCCAGGTGTCCTCGCCAGGGTACGAACCCCGGCTGTTGCCGTGGTAAGCCAACCGCCTATCGATTGCGCTAACCGGACACCCTGCTGCTGTCATGTTTGCTAGTATTAGTACATGGCCGCTGCTGCTGTCATGTTTGCTAGTATTAGTACATGGCCGCTGCTGCTGTCATGTTTGCTAGTATTAGTACATGGCCGCTGCTGCTGTCATGTTTGCTAGTATTAGTACATCTAATATGCCATTAATACGGGGCAACCGAATCACTTAAACAGACAGCTGCCTTCATAAGAAAGTGCGGAATCCTACTCTGAATGAGCCATGATCGCAGATGAGGAAGAATATTCCATCAATCCAGCTTTTTTCGTGGTCGACTTTTGAGTTTGGTATTCTCGTAACGTTTATTAAAGGCTAGTTTCGTTGTGTTTTAGTCTCTCTGTCTGATCACTCGGCCACACCAGTTTACTTGTTCTTTCGCTTTGTATTCTACAACAGGGTTTACTCCTAGTGTTTTTCTCAATTCTTTATTGCTGATCTTATCTCTCAGGCTGTTTCCTGTCATTTGTCTAACACATTCAATCTTGGCAGTGGTAATATTTCTTATTGAATTTGTGTGTGTGTGTGTGTGTGTGTGTGTATAGAGCAGAAGAAGCATCCTAGAGTGAATGACGTCATGATCGCAACAGAAGAGAAGAATTTTAGTCTGAATGACGTCATGGTAGCAGCAGCAGAAGAAGAATCCTAGTCTGAATGACGTCATGATCCCAACAGAAGAGAAGAATCCTAGTCTGAATGACGTCATGATCGCAACAGAAGAGAAGAATCCTAGTCTGAATGACGTCATGGTAGCAGCAGAAGAGGAAGACTCTTAATCTGAATGACGTCATGGTAGCAGCAGAAGAGGAAGACTCTTAATCTGAATGACGTCATGATCGCAACAGAAGAGAAGAATCCTAGTCTGAATGACGTCATGACCGCAGAAGACTCATAATATGAATGACGTCATGATCGCAACAGAAGAGAAGAATCCTAGTCTGAATGACGTCATGATCGCAGCAGAAGAAGAATACTCTTAATCTGAATGACGTCATGATCGCAACAGAAGAGAAGAATCCTAGTCTGAATGACGTCATGGTCGCAACAGAAGAGAAGAATCCTAGTCTGAATGACGTCATGATCGCAACAGAAGAGAAGAATCCTAGTCTGAATGACGTCATGGTCGCAACAGAAGAGAAGAATCCTAGTCTGAATGACGTCATGTTAGCAGCAGAAGAAGTCTCTTAGTCTGAATGACGTCATGATCGGAGTTTAAAAAAAGTAAAGTACCCCCGTCACGCCAAGTGGCGTATAGGGAAATATGGTGTTAGTGACCATAAATTTTACAGACCTTCATCACATGATTCTTTGGGGTAATGTGGTCGTTATTACGCCCGTGCCGCTTTACTTTCCCAGAAAAAAAATCCGGTACCCATTTAAGACTGGGTGAACCCCGAAGCCGTCGGTTGGGATCGAACCCTACCCCTTGTCCTTTGTAGTCCAGTTCACTAACCACTGAGCTATCGAGGCTCCTTCATGATCGGAGTAGTAGAAGAATAATCATAATATGAATGACGTCATGATCGGAGTAGTAGAAGAATAATCATAATATGAATGACGTCATGATCGGAGTAGTAGAAGAATAATCCTAGTATGAATGACGTCATGACTGCAGCAGAAGAATAATAATCTGCTTGCTTGCTTGCGTTCGTCCGATGACTTAAGGAGTGTACCTCGTCATCATCCGCCCTTAAAAGGACGTTAAGTAGGCGTGTCTGCGTTGTGTTGCGGTTTACAGTATAACTGTGATATTTGCGCCTTTCGGCCCAACACATCCGACGTCAAACATGACATTTTTGAGTACCGGGTTGTCTTCCCTCTTCGATCCCTACTCGCTTGGCCAGACTAGACAGGTTAGTCTGTTACTAGAGGGACCACGGAGAGGTGGAGCAGGGCCTGAATGGTTCTGGTTCACCGATCCTGGCGCAAGCCATCGGGTCGCTGACAACTTCCAGCTCTGGTGCTGGGAGGCGCGCCTTCGCCTCCATAATAATCTTAGTTAACAGAGATTGATATGAATCGATACAGATAGGGATCTGTCTATACAAAGCTTCACAGGAAGAGAGAATCTGATCACAAGAAGAAAAAACCCGTCAAGCTAGCCAGTGTTTCAGCCCTTCGCTTTCTTGACACTCTAGGGGAAACAATAGGAGATGGGGTATGTCTACCTGGGTATGTCTACCTGGGGATGTCTACCTGGGTATGTCTACTTGGGGATGTCTACCTGGGGATGTCTAACTGGGTATGTCTACCTGGGGATGTCTACCTGGGGATGTCTACCTGGGTATGTCTACCTGGGGATGCCTACCTGGAGATGTCTACCTGGGGATGTCTACCTGGGGATGTCTACCTGGGGATGTCTACATGGGGATGTCTACCTGGAGATATCTACCTGGGGATGTCTACCTGGGGATGTCTACCTGGGGATGTCTACCTGGGGATGTCTACCTGCGTATGTCTACATGGGGATGTCTACCTGGGGATGTCTACCTGGGGATGTCTACCCGGGTATGTCTACTTGGGGATGTCTACCTGGGGATGTCTACCTGGGTATGTCTACCTGGGGATGTCTACCTGGGGATGTCTACCTGGGTATGTCTACCTGGGGATGTCTACCTGGGGATGTCTACCTGGGTATGTCTACCTGGGGATGTCTACCTGGGTATGTCTACCTGGGGATGTCTACCTGGGTATGTCTACCTGGGGATGTCTACCTGGGGATGTCTACCTGGGTATGTCTACCTGGGGATGTCTACCTGGGTATGTCTACCTGGGGATGTCTACCTGGGTATGTCTACCTGGGGATGTCTACCTGGGGATGTCTACCTGGGTATGTCTACCTGGGGATGTCTACCTGGGGATGTCTACCTGGGTATGTCTACCTGGGGATGTCTACCTGGGTATGTCTACCTGGGGATGTCTACCTGGGGATGTCTACCTGGGGATGTCCCCACGGCGTATGTCCAATGCTGTGCTTAAGTCTGAACACTCACTGTATGTTAACTCTTTTAGCACGCAAAGTTGTTATCAATTTAGCGGTAGATATTTCGTTCGTGATCGTAATATCGTAATAACACAATGATGTATGGTAATTCTACTTATTCGCACAAACTATAAGAATAGATCACCAAAAAATACATTTGAAATAGCACAAGAACGCTTGAATTTCTTTTTTTCTACGGGCAATGAAATTCACTTATAAGTTAAAATACACATGTAACAACAAAGTAAAATCACTAATTCAGACAATTCGAGCAGCACAAGAACGACAAATGATATAAACCACGACACCTTTTAGGTATCAGGGAAAGAGAAAAGAAGAAGAAGCGGTAGATATTTCATAGATAAATTTGTTCAGTGTTTTAAATATCAATCTACATGTTTATATTTATCTAAAACATACAATATTATATATGAATTTTTATATGATTGTACATGGAATTAGATCTCACTAATGCCAAGAGGAGACAAGACATGTAAAAAAATAATATAGTTTGATGACACTTTACAATAATGAAATTAAGAATGACGCTCTCTGCGGCTAAACGTACGTGACCGAAATCGGCATGGCGCACAGTGCGTCGAAACGTACAGAAAGAGTTAATGTATATGATAGAATAGACTCTGGTATTCACTAATCCTCTAATGTAATTTACTTTCCATTCACAGACATAAATATAATACAAATATAACACAAATATAACACAAATATAACACAAATATAACACAAATATAACACAAATATAAGAACAATAATTAGGGGGTTTCGTTAGCCTAGTCCTAGTTGGGAAAAACCACACGACTTGGCTACTGACGTTCGGACAACCCGTGTTCCATTCCCGCTGGATGCGGTGTGAGTTGTACTCGTGGTTGGAAAAAAAAATACTCCCCAGCCATTGGCAGAAATGGATACCAGGGTAGTACTATGGGAAGGTGAGGAATGCCGTCTCGCATCGGGAGTTACGATGTTTCAAGCGACACTATCCAGAAGTCTCCGAACATTTCTGGATTGGCGGCCGAGCAAATATGGGTGAAAACTCGCGTGCTGACGATTCAAGTCTCGTCCTTGACCTTTACCAAGCCATCGGCTATGGGTCGCTGAGGGTTTGAAATAGAAACTCAATTTTGTACACCACATGACGACTGTTTAAATGGGTACCGGATTTTTTTCTGGGTCAGTAAAGCGGGACGGGCGTAATACCGACCACATTACCCCAAAAATCATGTGCCGAAGGTCTGTAAAATGTATGGTCACTAACACCATATTTCCTATACTCCACTTGGCGTGACGGGGGTACTTTTTTTTTTTATATATGTGACGACTGTACTGGTCATGCGGCATTTATTCTCTAGTGTCCCAAGAAATCCGTCGGCTAATTCCATAACATCAACAACAACATCAACAACAACATCAACAACAACATCATCAAAAACAACATCAACAACAATATCAACAACATCAACAAAAACAACATCAACAACAACAACATAAACAACAACATCAACAACAATATCAACAACAACATCAACAATATCAACAACAACAACATAAACAACAACATCAACAACAATATCAACAACAACATCAACAACAACATCAACATCAACAACAACAACATAAACAACATCAACAACAATATCAACAACAACATCAACAACAACATCAACAACAACATCAACAACATCAACAACAATATCAACAACAACATCAACAACAACATCAACAACAACATCAACAACAACATCAACAACAACATCAACAACAACAACAACATCAACAACAACATCAACAACAATATCAACAACAACATCAACAACAACATCAACATAAACAACAATATCAACAACAATATCAACAACAACATCAACACCAACAACAACATCAAAAACAACATCAACATCAACAACAACAACAACAACAACAACAACATCAACAACAACATCAACAACAACAACAACAACAACAACAACAAAAATGACCGGAGAATAAAGAACGCTTATCCAGTGCAGTCTCCGAGAAGTGTCCGGAACTGAGATTGTATTTTACCCCCGACAGAAAAAAAAACTGTGGACCTTTCCAGGACACGAACTCGCATTCTCTTGGTCTGGGGACTGGCAGGTTATTGATTCGGCCACTCGGCCTCCCAGAACGACTGACAGGTTAGTGATTCGGCCACTCGGCCTCCCAGAACGACTGACAGGTTATTGATTCGGCCACTCGACCTCCCAGAACGACTGACAGGTTATTGATTCGGCCACTCGGCCTCCCAGAACGACTGACAGGTTATTGATTCGGCCACTCGGCCTCCCAGAACGACTGACAGGTTATTGATTCGGCCACTCGGACTCCCAGATCGACTGGCAGGTTATTGATTCGGTCACTCGGCCTCCCAGAACGACTGGCAGGTTATTGATTCGGTCACTCGGCCTCCCAGCACGACTGACAGGTTATTGATTCGGCCACTCGGACTCCCAGATCGACTGGCAGGTTATTGATTCGATCACTCGGCCTCCCAGAACGACTGGCAGGTTATTGATTGGGTCACTCGGCCTCCCAGAACAACTGACAGGTTATTGATTCGGTCACTCGGCCTCCCAGAACGACTGACAGATTATTGATTCGGCCACTCGGCCTCCCAGAACGACTGACAGGTTATTGATTCGGTCACTCGGCCTCCCAGAACGACTGGCAGGATATTGATTCGGCAACTCGGCCTCCCAGAACGATTGTTCAGGTTATTGATTCGGTCATTCGGCCTCCCAGAACAACTGACAGGTTATTGATTCGGCAACTCGGCCTCCCAGAACATCGATTTGGTGATGAAAGTAGTTGCTGCTCTCGACTGCTGCTCAATTGGGATAACATCCTCGTTTTGACGAGTAAGATCGACACAGAGAAGATATGAACAGAAGACTAACATCAAGTGGCTGATAGGAACAGCCTGTTAGAAGATATCATAAAGGAAAGCAGAAAAAAAAAACAGTAGGGACAAAATATAGTTCGATAATCAAAATTAAAACAATGAAATATTATGTCATAAGAACAACAAATTAAAACAATGAAATATTATGTCATAAGAACAACAAATTAAAACAATGAAATATTATGTCATAAGAACAACAATATAAAACAATGAAATATTATGTCATAAGAACAACAATATAAAACAATGGAATATTATGTCATAAGAACAACAATATAAAACAATGGAATATTATGTCATAAGAACAACAATATAAAACAATGGAATATTATGTCATAAGAACAACAATTTTAAAACAATGGAATATTATGTCAAAAAGAACAACTTGTTTTTTTTAATCCATCTGAATGAACATGCTTCTCATTTTAAAAATTAATATTTATGGGAGTGGCTTCAGTTTACGACACCAGACGGGGAACATAACATTTCTATCTAAAGTCTATATTTATGTATAAATGATATTTTAGTCATTGTTGCTTCTAACAAAACGACCAAAGATTGACAGATCTGAGAGTTTTGGGAGATGCAATGTTCTATTTTTTTGTTTACCACAGACTAAAAAAATGTTTGAATATCATCATCATCATCAAATGCCGGGCCTGCTGGCGTAGGTGATCATGTCTCTCCACAACTTTCGATCTCGACAGTTATTTATCATTTCTGTTGTTGACCTTCTGCCAAGCCATTCTCTTAAGCTGTCTGGTATTTTTTCTCTTTGCTTTCCTCTATCTCTTTGTCCCTCAATTTTCCCAGTTGTTACAATATATTCCAGTTGTTTTCTTCTCATTCCATGGCCAAAAAATGATGTTTGTTTCTTCCTAATATTGGAAATTAGCTTTCTTTTTGCTTTGATCCCTCTCAAAACATCTTCATTACTCTTCTTAGCTGTCCATGGTGTTCTCAACATTCTTCTGTAAAACCACATTTCTACAGACTCCGGTGATTTTCTTGTCTGTTGTTCTATTGTCCATGATTCACATCCATATGTTAAGACTGGCTCTACGTAACATTTAAGAACTCTTTTTCTTGTTTCTACTGTCAAAAATGGATTGCATACTATCTTCATCATTTTTTGGAAAGCTGCTTTTGCCTGAGCCATTCTGCAGCTCACCTCTGTTGTACATCGTTCGTCTGAGGAATTCCGTTTGAATATCATCATCATGTGCCGTACCGGTTGACGTTGGCGATCATGTCCTACCACAATCTTCTATCCACAGTGCATCGTATGAGTTCTGTTGTTCAATGTTTTCCATGCCATGACACCAAGCTATCCAGTATTTTCTCTCTTTGTCGTCCGCGATCTCTCTTTCCTTTTACTTTGCCAGTTGTAACCAAGTATTCCAACTTTCCTCTTCTCATGATGTGCCCGAAAAATGTTAATTGCTTCTTTCTGATGTTTTTTAAGAGCTGCCTTTTTGTGTTGGCCTCTTTGAGAACTTTCTCATTGGTTTTTTTTATCTGTCCAGGGAACTTTCAACATTCTTCTGAGAAATCCCATCTCTGTGGTCTCTAATAGTCTTTTCATTTGTTTGTCCATTGTCCATGATTCGCATCCATAGGTCACAATTGGTTCTATATAGCATCGATGAACTCTCTTTCCCATCACTATTGACATAGATTTGTTGCATAAGATATTTTTCATTTTCTGAAATGCTATTTTGGCCTGAGCTATTCTGCTTTTTATTTCTGTGTTGCATCTTCCATCTGATGTTATCACTGCGCCCAAGTATTTCAAACGTTTCACTTGTTTCAGATTTGTCTTGTTTATTTTTATGCTGCATGATGGTGATGATTGTTTCTTCGATATAACCATTACTTCTGTTTTCTTACTATTCAGATTGAGACCTTTCTTGTTGCTTTCTTTTACTATTTTATCTATCATTTCTTGTATCTCATTCTCTGTCTCTGCTATTAAGACTATGTCATCCGCATATAGCAAATTATTTATGTTGTGACCGTTGACTTCAATTCCTTTTTTGTCTACTATTGATCTCATAATATGTTCGCTGTAAAGTGAAAACAAATCCGGTGACAGAACACAGCCATGTCTGACTCCTTGTTTTATAAATTGGAATTGTCCTGTTTGGTTGTTAATTCGTATAGCTGCTGTTTGTTGCCAGTACATGTTTTTTTATGATTCGCAGATCCTTGCCATCAATGTTTAATTTCTCCAGCATATTTATTATTTCCACGTGCTTTACTTTGTCAAATGCTTTGGTGTAGTCTATAAAGCACATATATAGATCTTTCTTTACCTCTATAGATCTTTCTATCAATGTTCTTAAGATTTATATTGCATTATTGGTGCCCTTTCCTTCCACAAATCCACATTGTTCATCACTTATTTCTGGTTTTATTTTGTTCATTACACGTCTCATGATGATTCTTAATAATATTTTAGTCATATGGCTCATGAGACTAATAGTGCGATGGTCTTCACAATCAGTGGCGCCTGACTTCTTCGGTATGGCTACAAAGATAGATTTTAGTAGATCTTCAGGTATGTGTCCAGTGTTATATATGTCATTGAGTAATTTTGTTATGACTTGTACTCCCAGCTCTCCTAATGCATTTATCTCTTCGATTGTTATATTGTCAGGACCTGGAGCTTTGCCTCTTTTCATGTGTTGAATTGCGTCCTCCACTTCACTCTGCATTATTGGTGGTCCTGTGTCTTCATTTGAATTGTTTAATTCTGGTCTTTCATCATCATAGAGTTGACTGGTATATTATGTTCATCTGTCCATTGTCTTCTCCTGTCCCATTGTTATATTTCCTTCCTTTTATTTCACACATCCTGAAACTTTGACTTCTTTTCTTCCTGTTAATTCATTTAATTGATTGTGCATAAATTTTGAGTCTTTCTTTTGTTGTATTTCCATTTTTTCACATTTCTGTTTTAACCATCCTTCCTTTGCGTCTCTGCACTTGTTTTGGATCTCTTTGTGCACTATTTTGTATGTCCGTTCTTGTTTCTTATGTTTTCTTCTTTTGTCCATTAGTTGTAATATTTCTTCTGTTATCCATTTCTTTTTGTTGATTCGTTTAGTCACTGGTATTACTTCTTTTGATGTTTGTTGAATCGATTGTTCGTTTGAATATAGCCTCATCTAATAACACTGAATGGGTAATAGAAGATAACACGCGTGTTTTATTTTCCTGGGACATCACACATGAGTAAATAAACTAAGGTCGCAGTGATAAACATTGGGGTAAGACGTCTATTTAAAATATAAATGGGGCGGGCTGGTTGGTCTCGAGGCAAGACGTCGGCCTCGAGACAAAGAGGTTGTGGGTTCAAATCCCGGCTACACCGCATTTTTATTTATGATTTCTCTCTGCGGCAACGACCTCTAGTTTCAGCAGTGAGGTCCGGCTAGAAACGTCAATTACTCAGACGGAAAAAATATGAGTAACTCCGATCTGCGTGTGTGGCGAGGGACCCATGTGCACACAGCTGCCAGGGGAAAATGGAATAACATGCAAAATTCAGTTCCTAGTCTCTAGGGACTTCGTCAGTGGCGAACGAAACAAAATATATAAATATAATCGGATCATAGGCATTGAAGAAGAAAAGTGCAGCAGGTGATGGACTAATACCATTGTGTGAATAGTGCCAGCAAGAAACCACGAGAATAGAGTGGACAAGTGTTAGATGTTGGTGTCACCTCAAATGTTTAACCATTAGTAGTTTGTTATACAATGTACCAGAAAAATAAGGCTGTCAATCGTTAAAAGCCAGTGGTGGGGAGTGTTAGACACTCCAAGTTATGGTGACAGCTTTACAAAAAACGAACACAACACAATAGTGACGTTTCGGCCTGTGGCCTTCTTCAGAAAACAGGGACAACTACAACAAACGATGAAGCACAATTATCTATAACTACATGTTAGATGATTAGGTGAATGGAGAGGTGGACAGAAAAGAAGAGAAGAAAGTAGGATGTTGAAATAAGAAAGGTAGGTGAAGGAACAGAGAGCAGTGGAATTGTTCTAACTAAAGTACACAGAGATGGATGACGGCGATTTTCAAGTTTCTGTGGATCAACAAGACCAGAAGGACTGTCTATTATTACGGCATTTGTCACGTTTCTGGAATCAATAGTACCAGAAGGACTGTCTATTATTACGGCATTTGTCACGTTTCTGTGCATCAGTAACAGAGAGGGGCGGGGAAGAACTTCAGGACTGTGCGAATGAAGGTCAGTCTCCAGGAGGCGTTAACGCTTTTTTTTACCCTATCAAGATTCGATCCCGTGTTCTCTTGATTGGGAAGTCGTCACGTTATCGATTTATTCGTGACAATGAGATATAGTCTTCACGTTATCCATCTATTCGTGACAATGATATATAGTCGTCACGTTATCCATCTATTCGTGACAATGAGAGATAGTCGTCACGTTATCCACCTATTCGTGACAATGAGAGATAGTCGACACGTTATCCATCTATTCGTGACAATGAGAGATAGTCGTCACGTTATCCATCTATTCGTGTCAATGAGATATAGTCGTCACGTTATCAATCTATTCGTGACAATGAGAGATAATCGTCACGTTATCCATCTATTCGTGACAATGAGTGATAGTCGTCACGTTATCCATATATTCGTGACAATGAGTGATAGTCGTCACGTTATCCATCTATTCGTGACAATTAGAGATAGTCGTCACGTTATCCATCTATTCGTGATAATGAGAGATAATCGTCACGGTATCCATCTATTCGTTTTATGAGATATAGCCTTCACGTTATCCATCTATTCGTGACAATGAGAGATAGTCTTTACGTTATCCATCTATTCGTCACAATGACAGATAGTCGTCACGTTATCCATCTATTCGTGGCAATGACACATAGTCTTCACGTTATCCATCTATTCGTGACAATGAGAGATAGTCGTCACATTATCCATCTATTCGTGACAATGAGAGATAGTCTTCACATCATCCATCTATTCGTGTCAATGAGAGATAGTCGTCACGGTATCCATCTATTCGTGATAATGAGAGATAATCGTCACGGTATCCATCTATTCGTTTTATGAGATATAGCCTTCACGTTATCCATCTATTCGTGACAATGAGAGATAGTCTTCACGTTATCCATCTATTCGTCACAATGACAGATAGTCGTCACGTTATCCATCTATTCGTGGCAATGACACATAGTCTTCACGTTATCCATCTATTCGTGACAATGAGAGATAGTCGTCACATTATCCATCTATTCGTGACAATGAGAGATAGTCGTCACGTTATCCATCTATTCGTGTCAATGAGATATAGTCGTCACGTTATCAATCTATTCGTGACAATGAGAGATAATCGTCACGTTATCCATCTATTCGTGACAATGAGTGATAGTCGTCACGTTATCCATATATTCGTGACAATGAGTGATAGTCGTCACGTTATCCATCTATTCGTGACAATTAGAGATAGTCGTCACGTTATCCATCTATTCGTGATAATGAGAGATAATCGTCACGGTATCCATCTATTCGTTTTATGAGATATAGCCTTCACGTTATCCATCTATTCGTGACAATGAGAGATAGTCTTTACGTTATCCATCTATTCGTCACAATGACAGATAGTCGTCACGTTATCCATCTATTCGTGGCAATGACACATAGTCTTCACGTTATCCATCTATTCGTGACAATGAGAGATAGTCGTCACATTATCCATCTATTCGTGACAATGAGAGATAGTCTTCACATCATCCATCTATTCGTGTCAATGAGAGATAGTCGTCACGGTATCCATCTATTCGTGACAATGAGATATAGTCGTCACGTTATCCATCTATTCGTGGCAATGATATATAGTCGTCACGTTATCCATATATTCGTGCCAATGAGAGATAGTTGTCACGATATCCATCTATTCGTGACAATGAGAGATAGTCTTCACGTTATCCATCCATTCGTGACAATGAGAGATAGTCTTAACGTTATCCATCTATTCGTGACAATGACAGATAGTCGTCACGTTATCCATCTATTCGTGGCAATGACAGATAGTCTTCACGTTATCCATCTATTCGTGACAATGAGTGATAGTCGTCACGTTATCCATCTATTCGTGACAATGAGTGATAGTCGTCACATTATCCATCTATTCGTGGCAATGAGAGATAGACTTCACATGATCCATCTATTCCTGGCAATGAGAGATAGTCGTCACGTTATCCATGTTTTCGTGACATTGAGAGATAGTCGTCACGTTATCCATGTTTTCGTGACAGTGAGAGATAGTCGTCACGTTATCCATCTTTTCGTGACAATGAGAGATAGTCGTCACATTATCCATCTATTCGTGACAACGAGAGATAGTCGTCACATTATCCATCTATTCGTGACAATGAGAGATAGTCGTCACTTTATCCATGTTTTCATGACAATGAGAGATAGTCGTCACGTTATCCATGTTTTCGTGACAATGAGAGATAGTCGTCACGTTATCCATGTTTTCGTGCCAGTGACAGATAGTCGACAGGTTGGCGGCGAGGTCTGGCAACGAAACTTAACAATGTAGATGTTCAACATTGTCAGGGCTTTAAACAAACACCTCTCACATGACAGCGACAAAGAAGCTGCGGATAGCCCACACGTCACAATAATAGTGGCAAATGGTGCCACGAAGGGACGAAAGCAGGTAAAGCATCCTCAGTGGCAAAGTAAGTAAAAGTAAAGTACCCCCGTCACGCCAAGTGACGTATAGGGAAATATGGTGTTAGTGACCCTATATTTTACAGACCTTCAGCACATGATTTTTGGGGTAATGTGGTCAGTATTACGCCCGTGCTGCTTTACTTTCCCAGAAAAATCCGGTACCCATTTAAGGCTGGGTGAACCCGGAAGCCGTTGGTTGGGATCGAACCCTACCCCTTGTCCGTGGTAGTCCAGTTCACTAACCACTGAGCTATCGCGGCTCCCTCAGTGGCAAAGAACGCAACATATTTAATCAATGCGGGACAGGAACAACCAGTATACATACACTTCGATGGTTGATGGAACGAGCAGCAGAGCAGGTATGGGAATGCCACGACTGCAGTGACGCTAGTCCACACAAAACACTTTACCCATCTGCCCACCCGCTTACAGCCAACAAATGATTAATCAAGTGCAGCCAACCTTCACAACGACGGCGGCACACCATTTGGTGATACTTATTATGCAATGAATTATTTCTTGTAATTGAATCAACAACAAAAAAACTCTTAACACGATCCGTTTTCTAACTGCTTTTAAAAATACTCAAATATTGCAATGAGTATCCAAATAGATAAAGCATTATTTTTTTGTTAAAAATCTCCCCTTGAGGCTCGATTAAAAACCCTAAGCTATTGGTATATCTTTCATGAGAGGCGGCAGTGTCATCGGAAGTTCTTGTTTATAATATTGGTCCTTGAAAGCCAGTGTCGAAGATCATTGAAGGCAAACACTAGATTATAATGTAATTCTGCTACATCGGTGATATTCATTCTCCGAAAGGCAATTTGAATGATACGATAACTGGTATCCAACTCAAGGGAGAACACTGGGATCTGAGTCATTTCTCATGCCGCATTATCTCCACGTTATTCAACTTTGTGTTTGAGATAAAAGACCCTGTGTAGAGTTTCAGTGCATCCTGCTATTAAATATCAGTCGAGTAACCTTTGAATTTCAATGGCTAGGCATCGCTTTGTTCAACACACGGAGGTGGTTTCACAGCTCCAGCAACTGTTTAAAAAAAAAAAAAAATCCAAAATTCATGCTTGAGTGAACAGACCTTATTTCCTAAGGGGACATAACTGTGCAAGATATTTTCTTAATCAGTCTGTCACAAGAAGCAAGGGGAATATACGCATTTGAAAGTTCATCTTTGAATTGCCCGTTACACATGTCCGTCTTTAGCGACATGACACTCATATATAAAGGAGTAACTAAGTATTTAGCTTTGGTGATATGACGTCTTACCTTTCTCTATCTCTTCTACCTTACAGCTCCCTGTGGAGCATATGTCTTCAACAAACACTTTCCAAGTCGTTCTGTTTCTTGCAATTCTTTTAAGATCATTCCATGTCTTCCCCATCATTTTCATCTCTGCTTCTATCTGTCTTCTCCAAGAATTACTTGGTCTCCCTCATCATCTTTTCCCCTGGGGATTCCAAAAAATGGCCTGTTGTGTAATACTCCCAGTTGGCTTCCGCAGTGTGTGCCCAATCCAGCGCCATCGTTTTCACTGTATCTCTTTATCCACTGGTATTTAACTGGTACATTTCCATAATTCTATGTTAGTGATTTTGTTCTGCCATTTCTATCCTTTTATCCTGCGTAAACGTCTTGCCTTTGGTTGTTTCTATTGATTGAGAAGAATGATTTATACTCCTTGTGTGTTTGGAACCGGTTTTTGAAATTGGAGAAAAGAAAAGAGCTCTTAGGTGTTATTCTGGTACCAGACTTTGACATAAGGACGCGAATTATGGACAATCGGACAGAAGAAAAGAAAATCAGTGGAGGCTACAGAAATATGGTTTGCAAAAGATTGTTACAGACATCATGGACAATTCAATAGTGTGACAAAGAGGCTGGAAGCAAATTAGTTAATTACCAACACAAAGACTAAACAATCATTATTCTTGGACTGTTTAATAAGGTTAAAAAGACGTTGTGCTACCAATGCCAAACCTGGACCCTAGATGCAAGAGCAATGAGAAAAATAACCTCTACTGAGATCAAATGTGTTAGACGAATGACAGGAAACAGTCTGAGAGATAAGATCAGAAATGAAGAAATGAGAACAAAGCTAGGAATAGCCCCCGCCATAGAATATATAAGGAAACAACAGATCAAATGGTTTGGCCACGTGACACGGCAGAAAGATCAAAACACAACACAACGAGCCTTCAACAAACGTTGTGAGAACACCAGACCCAAGGGTCGACCACGAAAAAGATGGATCGATGGAATATTAGAAGCACTATGAAACATAACAGCAGCAGAGGCGAACAGAAGAGCAAAAGACCGCAAATTATATACTAACTGCCCTTGACGCTGAAAGGCAAATGAGGAAGGAAAGAAGAAGAAGAAAAAAAAAACTGGGATGTATTATATAACCGGAAAATGTACGGGAAGAAGATATAAGAGAAAACAAAAGACGAGACGGCAGACGTTTTAATTAAGAGAGTGGTGCGGTAGGAAGTCAACTAGAGAACTGATAAGTGTTGGTATAGAGTTTGTGAAGAGACATGATGACGTCAGTTGTTAATGATTGAATCCCACGAGATGATATGGGCAAAAGCCCTTCGACTTATCATGGGTGGCGGGTCGTAATGGCCGTCTTGACATTATTGGCTTAACTGGAGAAGTTGGAGTTCGACCGCCCATGCTGTGCTGGGAAACATTGTGATTTGTCTTGTGAAGAAGTATTACAATACTAGATCTTCTACATCAGTAAACGCCACCACTGCAGGGAACACGTCGAACTTACCTTCTTTCTGCCAGCCTTTTTAGACACAGACCTTGATAGGCCGACTAGGAGGTTGAGCCTAGGTCTTGGTCAGTTATGGGTCGTTCTTTCTGGCACTTGAGCTCTCCAACCTACGCCAGTAGACATGCTACTTGGTGATGATGATAATGATGGTGATGATATTGATAATGTTGATAATGATGGTGATGATGGTGATGATGGTAATAATGATGGTGATATTGATGGTGATAATGATGGTGATATTGATGGTGATAATGATGGTGATATTGATGGTAATAATGATGGTGATATTGATGGTGATAATGATGGTGACAATGGTGATGATATTGATGATGTTGATGATGATGGTGATGATAATGATGGTGTTCTTATTGATGATCCTGTTAATGATGATGATACTATTTATGGTGATATTGATGTGAGAATGATGATGATAATGATATGGATGATGATCATGATCATGACAGTGATGTTGATGATATTAATGATAATGATGATGATATGATGGTGATAATGATAATGATGTTGATGATGATGATGTAAAAGAAAGGAACTTATTTCGATGACTAATGGCATGGACACAGGTAGAAAAAGCCCAACAAAAATATTTTGAAATGTTAGTACCAGCACAACTGGTTGTCAGTTTCTCTGTGTAAAATAGAAGCTGGGAACTAACAACATTGCAACTCTTGTCTTCTTAAAAAACAAGTTTAGATGGAAAAACAATTTTAGATGGAAAAACAAGTTTAGATTGGAAAACTAGTTCAGATGGGAAACTAGTTTAAATGGGAAGACAAGTTTAGATGGGAAAACTAGTTTAAATGGGAAGACAAATTTAGATGGGAAAATTAGTTTACATGGGAAGACAAGTTTAGGTGGGAAACTAGTTTAAATGGGAAAACAAGTTTAGATGGGAAAACTAGTTTAAATGGGAAGACAAGTTTAGATGAGAAAACTAGTTTAAATGGGAAGACAAGTTTAGATGAGAAAACTAGTTTAAATGGGAAGACAAGTTTAGATGGGAAAACTAGTTTAAATGGGAAGACAAATTTTGATGGGAAAATTAGTTAAATGGCAAGACAAGTTTAGATGGGAAACTAGTTTAAATGGGAAGACAAGTTTAGATGGGAAACTATTTTAAATGGGAAGACAAGTTTAGATGAGAAAACTAGATTAAATGGGAAAACAAGTTTAGATGGTAAAACTAGTTTAAATGGGAAGACAAATTTAGATGGGAAAATTAGTTTAAATGGGAAGACAAGTTTAGATGGGAAACTAGTTTAAATGGGAAGACAAGTTTAGATGGGAAGCTATTTTAAATGGGAAGTCAAGTTTAGATGAGAAAACTAGTTTAAATGGAAAGACAAGTTTAGATGGTAAAACTAGTTTAAATAGGAAGACAAGTTTAGATGAGAATACTAGTTTAAATGGGAAGACAAGTTTAGATGGGAAAACTAGTTTAAATGGGAAGACAAGTTTAGATGAGAAAACTAGTGTAAATGGGAAGACAAGTTTAGATGGGAAAACTAGTTTAAATGGGAAGGCAAGTTTAGATGGGAAAACTAGTTTAAATGGGAAGGCAAGTTTAGATGGGAAAACTAGTTTAAATTGGAAGACACGTTTAGATTGGAAAACTAGTTTAAATGGGAAGACAAGTTTAGATGAGAATACTAGTTTAAATGGGAAGACAAGTTTAGTTGGGAAAACTAGTTTAAATGGGAAGACAAGATTAGATGGAAAAAATAGTTTAAATGGGAAGACAAGTTTAGATGGGAAACTAGTTTAAATGGGAAAACAAGATTAGATGGAAAAAATAGTTTAAACGGGAAGACAAGTTTAGATGGAAAACTAGTTTAAATGGGAAGACAAGTTTAGATTGTAAAACTAGTTTAAATGGGAAGACAAGTTTAGATGGGAAAACTAGTTTAAATGGGAAGACAAGTTTAGATGGGAAAACTAGTTTAAATTGGAAGACAAGTTTAGATGGGAAACTAGTTTAAATGGAAAGACAAATTTAGATGGGAAAACTAGTTTAGATAAGAGATCGAATGCGAAACTTAAAGAGTGAAAAGAAAGAGCACCGACATGTCAAGTGGTGTATAGAGGATATGATGTTAGTGACCATAATTTTTACAGACCTTCGGCACATAATTTTTACAGACCTTCGGCACATAATTTTTAAGACAATGGGGGACGGGGTCAGTATTACAAGACCGTGCCGCTTTACTTTCCCAGAAAAAAAAAAATCAGGTATCCATTTAAGGCTGGGTGAACCTGGTAGCCGTCGATCAGAATCGAACCTCTTGCCCTTTGTGGTCCAGTTCACTAACCACTGAGCTATTGTGGCTCCCAAGCTTAAATCAAGATTCAAGAAAAACACATAAAACGTTATCGTAGATAAATCTTGTTTTTCTTATTTCCTTCCTTATTTCCTTCCTTATTTCCTTCCTTATTTCCTTCCTTATTTCCTTCCTTATTTCCTTCCTTATTTCCTTCCTTATTTCTTTTCTTCTTTGACTGTCAGCGTCGAGGACACATATAGTTTCCAATTGGTCGATCTTCTGTTAGCTTCTGCTGTTATCTTTCCTAATATCACTAATACTCCATCAACCCATCTTGTTTTCGTGGTCGGCCCTTAGACTTGGTATTCACGTAGTGGTTGTTGATGCCTCTCTGTACCATAATTAGTTCTTTCTCGAGCTGTGTGTCTCATCCGTTTTGATCATGTTTCGATATTCCATTTGTTTACGATGAATGATGGTATCATATGACAAGGAACAGTTGGCTGTGTTCACTTTCTGTGCGGTTTCGCCTTATGTCTTTTGGCGTGTGCTGAGACTGCTACGATGGTGACTACAGCAACCTTTCTTTGTTTGGGAGATGAGCTAATCGGATGATTACGTTAGCACGGGCGATTGAGCAATTATGGGTTTTAATTCGTTTGCAGTGATACCGGGGCCTTCCTTAACTAAATAGCAAAAATAACCAAATAGTTCTTTCTGTCCTATCACGTGACCAAACTATTTTATCTGCAATATATTTGTGTGTACTCTAATGGAGGGTATTGATGACCACCATTTTTTCTCTTAGAGACTCGTTATTTCATCCAGCGACTTGATAGAAACGCCTACAAGTTACCGTAGAAGAAACAACAAAATGCTGGTCACTTTCTCACATGCAGATGTGATGTTACTCTCCGAGAGATGACATTTATTTTAGTGAGAAATTTTATGTTCTTGTTTGTTTCAAGTTTCCTTTGCCATGCTTCTTCATTTACATAATTTCTTTGCCTTTTTCCTCGTTCATATATTTTTTTTTTTGTTTTATTTCTTCAATTGTATATTTTCATTGTCCTAATTCTTCATTTATATATTTTGCTTGCCTTGTTTTTTTTTTTTATTTACATATTTTGTTTGTCTTGTTTCTTCATTTACATATTTTTTTCATGTTTTTTTCATTTATATGGTTTTTTCTTGTTTCTTCATTTATATATTTTGTTTGTCTTGTTTCTTCATTTATATATTTTGTTTGTCTTGTTTTTTTCATTAATATAAAAAGTAAAAAATGTGTCGTAATATTTGACGTATCATTTTTACCTCTGCTATTGGTAGGATAACAAAGAAACACAAAACTTAGACTATTCAAATCAAATATACTATCAACACTTACGTATGCGTGTGAAAGCTGGAAAACAACGAGAGAGATAGAAACAAAGTTGAACGCATTCGAAAATAAATGTTCAACGGAAAATACTGGGTATAGCGTGGAACGAATTCAAAACAAACGAGGAAATTAGAGAAATCGCCAATCAACCACTAATATCTTCAGTAATAAAGAAAAGACGATGGTCATATGTTGGACATGTGATGAGAAGAGATAATAACTGAATAGCAAAGCAAGCCCTCATGTGGGAAACAACAGGTAAGAGGAAAAGAGGAAGACCCAGAGAGACACTGAGAAGAACACTGATGAGAGAGGCAAGAGCAGCAGGAATCAGCTCCCTTAAGGATAGAGCTGTTTGCACAGAACAGAGATAAATGACGAGATTTGATAAAATATCTTTAAAAGAATTGAAAACTGCTAGAATACAAATTTAGATAAGAAAAGGAGTATCTTGGTATACGCCCTATGGGCCGGCTACGGCTCGAAAGGTCAATAGATAAATAGATAGATATTGGTAAGAAGAAAGTAGCTCAAATGATAGTGCGTTCGCATAGCACGTGAGAGGTATCGAGCTCAATTCCTAGCTGCTTCATATTGTGACAGAGCCGAGATAGACCTCAGTGGCTGTTGTTGGGTTCGATCCCGATTGACGGTTTTCAGGTTCATGTGGCCTTTTGTGTTAGAGAAAGAGGACATGCGGAAGTACAGGGAAATGAAAGAGCGGAGAGGTTGGCTAGCTGCGCTGTTGTTGAAGACGGTCAACCAATGGATCGGGCGGACATCATGAATGCCTTCAGGGAAGTGGAAAGGGCACAGGACTTCGACAACCATGAATCCACGTCCTTCGGATGAAAGAGATGGGAGTTAAGATGGGCACAGCCAGAAATTAGAAACTTAGTGAGCGTGTAAGAAGACTTATCAACCAACACAGAACTGGAGTAGTCAGTCTACTGCGAGGCTTGCTGAGGAGGGAATCTAAGCACCTATAGACATGTTCGGAGTGCAATGATGATGACCCGCTAATCACTCAATAACTCAATAAAAAGGACATTAGCAACTATGAGTACAGACTCCGTTTGTTGCTAGAGGAAAGTAAAAAGTCGATGGACAATGTAAGATACGGGCACTAACTTATGTGTCTTGATGTGCTCTCTCCTATCTATTGCTTCACAACACGAATGTATCAATGTCAAGCTAGTGATAACACACACCAATAAGACTCAACACAACTTCTCGCAGCCACGATGGATTTGCGACTTCATCTATAGTTTTTCACGCAGAAAACTTTATTTATTTCCGGCTTGCTGCAGGAGCTACTGAGTTAAGTGCTGTGTGTACACCGTGAGCTGTGCGTTTCATCCGTTTTGATCGTGTTTCGATATTCTAATTGCTTACGATGAATGATGATATGGTATGACTAGGAGCTGATTGTTGTGTTCACTTTCTGTGCGGTTTCGCCTTATGTCTTTTGGCGTAGTGAGACTGCTATGATGGGGACTGCAGCTAACTTTTTGTTTGGCCTCATTATGAGGGAAGTAAAGAATAGTGACACTGTGACCTTCCAGACATGTCGTAAGAGGCGACTAAGGAGGTTGATCGATGGCTTGACAAGCTGTCATTGTAAAAAGTATTTTTTTTTATGGAAACAGAGCCATAGATTTTAGAAACAGTGACATATGCAATATGGCACGCAAGGTTTCTGTTTTTGAGTTTGTGGTTCTGCCCTATGTGCCGTTTTCGGCTCGAAAGGACAATAGATAGATAGATACTGGGGCCTTCCATAACCATAACCATAACATACAACTTTTGAGAAGGCGTGCGCGCAATCCAACTAGAGTGAGGTGTTCAGATTTATGAGCAGATGGGATTATGGGTAGGATTCTTTCAGTCATCCGTTGCTCGCGCAGCGCGACCTTGACCGGTGACGTCACGCTAGGTGGGTTTCGCGCAGGCCTTCTTTAAAGTTGGCTATTGTTTTTTTGTTCACTACTTGTCTGGGAATATGCAAAGAAATTAGTTGCTGCGATAAAGCTGGTGAGCCGGGACATAGTGTATCGTGACAGCTCTACATGAAAGAACAACACACACACAAACGAGAACGTTTCGGCCTCTCGTACGGCCTTCCCCATAAACAAAAACAAACAACAGGACACACAGAACATGAATACAGTAAATCTAGGCTTACCTGACACACTCGTGGACTTTGATTCACTGCTAGAGGAGAAATTAAAAAAAATGATGTGGTTAAAGCTTTACGTAACAAATGGACGAGACAAATATGAACGACGCTTCGGCTCAATAGGCCTTCAGCAGAAACAACCAAACATCATACAACAACACAATAATGTAAGCAAATAAACTTAGCCCTACATAACTAACGGATAATGGAGTATCTGCAATAAAATAATTTCAAACTAGAATGAGAAATAAGAATAAAAATGTCTCCCCTGTGTACTGCCTGCCTTTGACATGACCTAGCATGACGTCACGACAAGTATTTAAATATATATATATATATATATATATATATATATATATATACGAGTGTATATATATATATATATATATATATATATATATATATATATATATATATATATTTAAATATATATATATATATATAATGGCAGGATAAAATAACCAACTTAACTGTCCTGCAATGTGCTAAGACCCCAACAGTCATGTCGATGCTCAGATGTCGAAGACTAAAATGGCTGAGTCACGTCCAGGGAATGGAAGAAAAACGCATCCCCAAGCAAATACTATATGGTGAACTAACACACGGAAAAAAGACAAATCGGCAGACCTAAACTACAATATAGAGGTATCTGTAGATCATCTTTGAATGACTTCTCCATCTGTGAAAATGACTGTGAACATCTGGCAAGTGATCGCACATCATTGAGAGCATTTATAAGGAATGGTATAACATCATTTGAGACAGTGCTAATGCAAAACTAAGAAGAGAAAAGACCCATGAAAAGGGATTGAAAACCCTGTGGATCAGTGGGCCTGACTTGTTCATTCTGTGGTCGTGTGTGTATGTCAAACATTGGTAGAATTAGCATCGACAGAAGCTGTTCGACAAAAACAAAACTTCAAAAAAAATACACAATAGCCTCCACTAGACCGTCTGACAAGATTAAAAAGGCCATTATTTATATATAAATAGAGGCATACTATGAAGACCTAAATAAAGTTATGAAGCAAGTGAAATCTTCAGACATCTTGATTTTAATGGGTGACATGAACGCTAAAGTAGGAAAAGGTAGATATAAGACCATTATAGGAAATCATGGTTTAGGGAAAAGAAATGACAGAGGAGAAAGATTAATACAATTGTGGAAGAAAACAGGCTGATAATATGTAACACCTACTTTGAGCAAGAGAAAAGGAAATTATACACATGGAAAAGCCCTGGAGATAAGAAGAGCAATCAAATAGATTACATAATGATAAAAGAAAGGTTCCGTAACAGCGTAAAGAAAGCTAAAACCTACCCAGGCGAAGATATTAATTCAGATCACAATCCTGTAATGATTAAAATGAAAATCAAACTAAAGAGAAGCAAGCAAAAGTCTAATTCATCAACAAATCCACTAGATATAACAGCTTTAAATCAAAAAGATATTAAAGATACCTATACAATACAAGTAAAGAACACATACCAGAAGCTGCTAGAGGAAGGAATTGAACAATACAGAAGAGAAAATCCTGATGAAAAAGTAACAACCAAATGACAATGCATAAAGAAAAGCATACAAGAAACCTGCGACACCATACCCAAAAAAGAAAAAAAACAAAATGGATAACAAACGGCATCTTAGAAAAAAATGCAAGAAAGGAGACAAGCGAAGAAAACTGCCCAATACAATAAAATAGATAATGAGATACGCAAAATGTGCAAAAAGGCAAAAGACGAATGGCTCAGCCAAAAATGTATAGAAATAGAAACTAGGGAAAGCAAACAAGACTTAAGAGGAATGCACACAGAAATAAAGAGAATGACTAATAAAAACAAAAAAGCCACAGAAGGTGGATGCATTGCAGACAAAAAAGGAAAAATGCTAACAGACAATAAGGATATTATAGATAGATGGCAGGAATATATAACAGAACTATTTCAGGATCAAAGGGACAAGAAACCAGCTATAAAATGTACATCAGGCTATAAAATCTTAAAATCTGAGATGGAAAAAGCTATAAAAACAATGAAAAATGGAAAAGTAGCAGGACCTGACAGTATACAGATAGAGATGATACAGGCACTAGAAGATTTTGGCATTGAAGTGATTACAGACATATGCAATGACATATACCACACAGGATACATACCAAATGAACTAAAAACATCAACTTTCATTGCATTGCCTAAAAATAATGGTGCAATTGTATGCAGTGACTTTAGAACAATAAGCCTAATGAGCCATGTTACAAAAATCTTGCTAAAAGTTATACAAGGAAGGATTCAGAATAAAATCAATACTAAATTAGATGAGCAGCAATTTGGATTTAGGAAAAATAGCGGGACAAAAGAAGCCATATTCTGCATGAGAACATTAATCGAAAAGTACACAGAAGTAAACAAACCAATATATGCCTGCTTCATAGACTACACCAAAGCTTTTGATAGAGTACGTCACAAACAACTTATAGAATGCCTAAGAGAGATACATCTAGATGACAAAGACATACGACTAATATGTAATCTATACTGGGAGCAAACAGCAATAATACAATATAACAAAGATAACTCTACACCGGGTACAAATAATAATACATAAATATTATTATATGGGGAACTTCCGAGGCGATAATAGGGAATAATAGAACAAAGAAGTATGTGTTAGCACTCGGAAAAATTGACAGACAAACAACAATAGAAAAAAACGAAGAACAATATATGGTCCGAAGTGGGATCGAACCCGTACTCAGTGGCACCGCGCCTTGCCACGAGAAGCCGAACGCTTGGTACACTGCCACGCAGCCAACTAAAAAATTGGCTATTGCAGTAGTGTCTTCCACGAAAGGCGATCTCAATGACTATAGCATAGGGTAACGATCACAGACCGGAAATAAATTGTATATTTATACTTTCCTATTAATGCAAGTATCTCCCAGTAGGGCTGAATACTTGTGTTGTAGACAAACATTTATTGGACGAAACAGCACGAATAGTAGTTCCCAGTGGTTATATACTGGGTACAAATAATAATACATAAATATTATTATATGGGGAACTTCCGAGGCGATAATAGGGAATAATAGAAATTATTATTCCCTATTATCGCCTCGGAAACTATTATTCCCTATTATCGCCTCGGAAGTTCCCCATATAATAATAGTGTACCAAGCGTTCGGCTTCTCGTGGCAAGGCGCGGTGCCACTGAGTACGGGTTCGATCCCACTTCGGACCATATATTGTTCTTCGTTTTTTTCTATTGTTGTTTGTCTGTCAATTTTTCCGAGTGCTAACACATACTTCTTTGTTCTATTATTCCCCATAACTCTACACCCATTGATATAAAAAGAGGAGTAAGGCAGGGATGCATCCTGTCACCAAGCTTGTTCAATCTATACACTGCGCAAATCTTTAAAAACATCTTAGAGATGCCAGGCCTTCAAATTAATGGAAAGATAATCAATAACCTAAGATAAGCTGACGATACTGTACTACTAGCAGAAAATCCTAAAGATCTACAACAATTACTTAATGAAATAAACATCACAGGCAAAAAATATGGACTAGATATGAATATCAAAAAGACTAAAACTATTATCATAAACAAAGAGAATACTCAAAACCCTTCTTCTACCTTTTAGCTCCCAGTGGAGCATAGGTCTTCAACAAACACTTTCCAAGTCGTTCTGTTTTTTGCAATTCTTTTAAGATCATTCCATGTCTTCCCCATCATCTTCATCTCTGCTTCAATCTGTCTTCTCCAAGAATTCCTTGGTCTTCCTCTTTGTCTTTTCCCCTGGGGATTCCAAAAAAGGGCCTGTTGTGTAATACTCTCAGTTGGTTTCCGTAGTGTGTGTCCTATCCATCGCCATCGTCTTCGCTGTATTTCTTTATCCACTGGTATTTGACCGGTACATTTCCATAATTCCACGTTTGTGACTTTGTCCTGCCATTTCCATCCCTTTATTCTGCGCAAGCATCCATTAATGAAAGTCTGTACCTTCGTGATTGTCAATTTTGTTATTCTCCATGTTTCACAGCCATATAATAGAACCGACTTAACATTGGAGTTGAAAATTTGTATTTTTGTATTTAGCCTAATTTCTTTGGATTTCCATATGTTTCCCAGTGCAATGAAAGCTCCTCTTGCTTTTGATATCCTTATTTTGGTATCGTTTTCTGTTCCTCCCTCTTTATCTATATTACTGCCCAGATATATATAAGATTGTACGTCTAGTAGAGGTATTTCTCCTAGTTTTATTTGGTTATTGCCAACTGCATTAATTCTCATAATGTTGGTCTTATCTCTATTAATCTTTAGTCCTAGCTGTTGTGATCTCTCATCTAATATACTCATTTTATCTTGCATCTGTTGGTGGCTGTGTGATAGGAGAGCTATGTCATCAGCAAAGTCTAAATCATCAAGTTGTTTGGTCAGTGACCACTGGATCCCATTTCTGTTGTTTTGAGTTATTTTCATAATCCAATCTATGGCCAGTAGAAAGAGAAATGGAGACAGAAGGCATCCTTGCCTTACTCCTGTTCTTATTTCAAATGCTTCTGTAAGCTGTCCTTCATGCACCACACTACATTTTGTTCCTTCATACATTGTTTTTATCAGGTTAATAAACTTTATGGGGATTCCATAATGACTCAGCAACTTCCAAAGCATTCTTCTGTCTAAACTATCAAATGCCTTTTCGTAATCTATGAATCCAATATAAAGTGGGGATTTTAGTTCTAAACTTTGTTCAACTATTATACGTAGAGTAGTTATTTGATCAGCACATGATCCGTTCTTCCTAAAACCTGCTTGTTCATCTCTCAAGTGTTTCTCTATAGCCTCTTTTAGTCTCTCCAGAATGATTCTGCCTAATATTTTTCCTGGCACTGATAGTAGCATAATTCCCCTATAATTTGTGCACTCCTGTAAACTTCCTTTCTTTGGTAGTTTGATCATATAACCTTCTCTCCAGTCTTTAGGTATTTCTTCCCTCTCCCAAATTTTATCCAATAGATTATGTAACATCTTGGTAGAGGTGATAATATCTGCTTTGATGGCTTCCGAAGGAATTTCATCTGGTCCTGTGGCTTTACCATCTTTTAACAGTTTGATGGCTTTCATTATTTCTTCTTTGCTTGGTTTTCCGCAGTTAACGTGTAATTCTTCTTCTGCTGGTAGTATATCTGGAGGATTATTTGAGCCAGGTCTGTTCAAAAGTTCTTCAAAGTGCTCCTTCCATCTCTCCATTTGTTCCTTTATATTACTAAGCAGATTTCCTTTCTTATCTTTGATAAAGGCGTTGATCTGTTTGTATTTTCCACCTAATTTCTTTGTGCTGTTGTACAGTTCTTTCATATTCCCTTTATTTGCTGCTTCTTCTGCCTCTTTAGCTAATTCATCTATATATTTCCTCTTATCCCTTTTAATGCATCTTCTCACTTCTTTATTCACCTCTGTGTAAGCTTCCTGTGTCTTGGCTTTATTACTTCTTGTTTTGCTTTTATTTATGTCTGCTTTCTTGTTCTTTCTTTCTTTAATTTTATCCAGGGTCTCTGCTGTCATCCATGCCTTATTCTGGCGTTCTCTTTTCCCCAGTGTTTCTTCGCATGTCTCTTTCCATATATTTTTTACCTGTTTCCAATGATCTTCTATATTTATAGTATTTTCTAGTTGTTGGAGGACTTGGTATTTGTTTGATATTGTGACTGCGAATTTATCTTTAATTCCTTGTTCTTTAAGAAACCCTACATTGAAATACGTTCTGCCCTTATTCGTTGTAGTATACCTTTTTAATTTAATTTTAAGTTTGGCTAACAGAAGATGATGATCAGAAGCTATATCTGCCCCTCTATATACTTTTACATCCTGTAAGGATGACTTAAACTTATTATTAATACATATGTGATCAATTTGATTTTCCGTTCTATGATCTGGTGACACCCATGTAGCTTTGTGTATTCTTTTATGTTGGAATATTGTTCCTCCTAGGCTCATTTGATTAAGGGCGCAGAAATTCACAAATATCTCTCCATTCTCGTTTATATCTCCAAGTCCATGTTTTCCCATAATCTCTTCAAAGCCTCTGTTGTCTGATCCTACCTTAGCATTTAGGTCTCCCATCAAGATTATAATATCCTTGGCTCGTCTTGCATCCATCTGGCATTGTAGCTGTTTATAAAAATCATCTTTAACTGAGTCATCTTTATCGTTGGTTGGTGCATAGCATTGTATAATGTGTAATTTTATTTTGTTTTTGGTTGTTCTAAATGTTGCTCTCACCAGTCTTGGTCCCACTGCCTCCCATTCTATTAGTGTCTTCTGTGCATTCTTTGATAGCATTATAGCTACCCCTTCGCTATGTTGTGCTCCTGGTTCCTGGTGTCCTGATGATAAAATCATCTCCCCTGTATTCAATTTTATTCTCTCCGCTCCCAGCCATCTTGTTTCACACATTCCCAGAATATCTATCTTGTAGTTGTTCATTTCTGCTGCCACTTGTGCCGCTTTTCCTGTTCGTTAAGGGTACGAACATTCCAGGTGCCAATTCTGGATGATTTCCTGGTAGACAAAGGGTGAGTCGGCAACCCGGACTCCTTATGGCTTTCTCCGGATTGCGTCATACATCTCTTAGACAGAGAGCCCTTCTCTTTCCTGGTTGACGGATTTACTTTATCTTTCTTTGACTTGTTCATGTTTGTGAAGTTTTTTCGGCTTATTTTTTTACAGTATGGGATAGCCAGTCCCATGCCTAACCCTCCTTTCTCGCCTCTTACGAACATGCCTGGTAGGGTACAGCGCCGCTATTCTTTACTTCCCTTTCGGGCCCCGGCAGCGCACGGGCGACTCAAAATGTAATGATTAAAATGAAAATCAAACTAAAGAGAAGCAAGCAAAAGTCTAATTCATCAACAAATCCACTAGATATAACAGCTTTAAATCAAAAAGATATTAAAGATACCTATACAATACAAGTAAAGAACACATACCAGAAGCTGCTAGAGGAAGGAATTGAACAATACAGAAGAGAAAATCCTGATGAAAAAGTAACAACCAAATGACAATGCATAAAGAAAAGCATACAAGAAACCTGCGACACCATACCCAAAAAAGAAAAAAACAAAAATGGATAACAAACGGCATCTTAGAAAAAAATGCAAGAAAGGAGACAAGCGAAGAAAACTGCCCAATACAATAAAATAGATAATGAGATACGCAAAATGTGCAAAAAGGCAAAAGACGAATGGCTCAGCCAAAAATGTATAGAAATAGAAACTAGGGAAAGCAAACAAGACTTAAGAGGAATGCACACAGAAATAAAGAGAATGACTAATAAAAACAAAAAAGCCACAGAAGGTGGATGCATTGCAGACAAAAAAGGAAAAATGCTAACAGACAATAAGGATATTATAGATAGATGGCAGGAATATATAACAGAACTATTTCAGGATCAAAGGGACAAGAAACCAGCTATAAAATGTACATCAGGCTATAAAATCTTAAATCTGAGATGGAAAAAGCTATAAAAACAATGAAAAATGGAAAAGTAGCAGGACCTGACAGTATACAGATAGAGATGATACAGGCACTAGAAGATTTTGGCATTGAAGTGATTACAGACATATGCAATGACATATACCACACAGGATACATACCAAATGAACTAAAAACATCAACTTTCATTGCATTGCCTAAAAATAATGGTGCAATTGTATGCAGTGACTTTAGAACAATAAGCCTAATGAGCCATGTTACAAAAATCTTGCTAAAAGTTATACAAGGAAGGATTCAGAATAAAATCAATACTAAATTAGATGAGCAGCAATTTGGATTTAGGAAAAATAGCGGGACAAAAGAAGCCATATTCTGCATGAGAACATTAATCGAAAAGTACACAGAAGTAAACAAACCAATATATGCCTGCTTCATAGACTACACCAAAGCTTTTGATAGAGTACGTCACAAACAACTTATAGAATGCCTAAGAGAGATACATCTAGATGACAAAGACATACGACTAATATGTAATCTATACTGGGAGCAAACAGCAATAATACAATATAACAAAGATAACTCTACACCCATTGATATAAAAAGAGGAGTAAGGCAGGGATGCATCCTGTCACCAAGCTTGTTCAATCTATACACTGCGCAAATCTTTAAAAACATCTTAGAGATGCCAGGCCTACAAATTAATGGAAAGATAATCAATAACCTAAGATAAGCTGACGATACTGTACTACTAGCAGAAAATCCTAAAGATCTACAACAATTACTTAATGAAATAAACATCACAGGCAAAAAATATGGACTAGATATGAATATCAAAAAGACTAAAACTATTATCATAAACAAAGAGAATACTCAAAACCCACAAGTGGATATAAAAAATGAAGGAATAGACCTGGAGACAGTTCAGAACTACAACTACCCTGGTCATAATATAACCAGTGATGGAAAATGTACAACTGAAATAAACAAAAGAATAGGAATGGCGAAAAATAATTTTAATGTCATGAAGAACATACTAACATCAAAACAAATAACACAGATTCATCACAATGCAGAACACTGCGGGCAAGCTGCTGGAGAAAATAGTTGTCCGTGTCCTCACGTGTCGCCTTAAACAGAAACGCGTATTCCCATCCACACTCGGAGGTTATAGATATAACAAAGAGACATGGCTCAATGCGGCAGTATTTGCCTATGACGTCTTCGAAGGCTTCCACAGACGAGAGGAGACATGTGCTGCTGCTATAGATCTGGAGGATGCATACAGCAGGGTACCATTTGAATATCTCATGCATATGCTTCTCAAACTGGCGGTGAACCCCTTCCTCATTAGATTGATCGCCGCGGCACTGTTTCAGAGGAAGGTGATACTCAGATGTGGAAGTTGGTCTTCCGAGCCAACATCCATTTGTCCTGGGCTGCCACAAGGCTCGCCATTGTCACCAGTTCTATTTAACGTGTACACAATAACGATCACGGCCCAACAGCTGGATGGGAGGGAAGAACTATGACTTTTTGCTGATGATATTCTGGTATATCGACAGGGAAGAGACAGACGGGGAATCGCCTCCACAATGCAAGACGAACTCAATCGCATTTCTTCCTGGTGTGGGTTTCAGGTGCCTTGGTTAATCCTAATAAAGCATCAATTTCATGGTTCTCCCTTAACAATCATATCGTTAATACGACCACACCGGTAGTACGAATGGGAGCTGATGAGGTGACCAGGGACAACTTGATGACATACCTCGGAGTTAAGTTTGATCGCAGCCTGTGTTTTCGGGACCACGTCGACCTTGTGATAACAAAATCCCGCAAAGGATTAGCCGCCTTGAAGATCATGGCAGCTGCCAACATCGAGCAGAGGCTACTTATTCTTCTGTTCTAGGGATTAGTCCTCGCACCAATCGAGTATGCCCTGGCCATTCTTACTGTCAGTACGACTCAAATTGATAGGCTGGAGAAAATACAAAATGAAGCCATGCGCATTATCCTGGGATGTACGAGGGACACTCCCTGTGTAGCAATGAGGTATCTTCTTGCCTTTCCAACCATGGATGACAGAATCAAGATCTGGAGAGCACGAGCATACCTGAAGATTAGTACAGATACAGAGCATCCATTGCACCACGTGCTCAACACAGAGAAAGGTACCAGGCTAAAATTGGCAAATCATGGGTGGGCCGAGCAGAAGATGTCATCAAACAGGCCTGTGGGCTTACCAATATCAGCGTTGATGAGGAGTGGATACCGGTGCCTACGTCATTCAAGGGGACTGTCTCATGTATTGTCACACTTGACAGGGAAAAGTAGGGAACAGAACCCGGTCGTGGTTAATGCTGAGGTCAACGGTCTCATCTGCGATAACACCGATGAGAAAGATGCAGTCATCTATACAGACGGATCTGTAAGACGACACGAAAGAAGTGCATGGGCATTTACAGCACGCTCGGCAGGCAGAATAGTCAAGGAAGACAGTGGTGCATACGCCATAACCACGAGTAGCATGACAATGGAGGTGATGGCAGTGACCAAGGCATTCAAATGGTTAGAGTCACAAGACTACATCAACGCATGTATACTGAGTGATTCGATGAGCGTGATAAAAAAAGTGGAGGCGGGCTTTGTACGCATGCAATGGGTAGAGTTGTTGCAGAAATCCAAAATACGTAAGGTCACCTTTGTCTATGTCCCTGGACATGCGGGAGTACGGGGAAATGAGAGAGCGGACAGGTTGGCTAGCTGCGCTGTCGTTGAGGACGGGCAACCGATGGATCGGGCGGACATCATCAATGCACTCCGAGATGTGGGAAGAACACAGGACTTCGACAAACACAGATCAACGTCACTTCTTCGGATGATGGAAATGGGAGTTAAGATGGGCACGGCCAGAAATGAGAAACTTGGTGGCCGTGTAAGAAGACTTATCAACCAACATAGAACTGGAGTCGTCAGTCGCTGGACACTGAGGGAATTGCTGAGGAGGGGATCTGAGCACCTATGGACATGTTCGGAGTGCAATGATGATGACCCGCAAATAACTCTCAAATAACACCAGGGCTAAAACTAAGAATAGTAAAATGTTACATCTTCTCAATATTCCTATATGGCGCAGAAACATGGACATTAGACAAGAAACAGAACAGAGAATTGAAGCCTTTGAAATGTGGATATATAGAAGAATAGGTAGAATTGAATGGAAGGAAAAGAAAACAAACGATGAAGTCTTAAAACAACTAAAAATGAAATGAGAACTACTATGCACAATTCAAACAAGACAAATGCTATTTTTGGGCCATGTTAAAAGACACAATAGCCTACTAAAAGTAATCCTGGAGGGGAAAATACAAGGTAAAAGAGGCAGAGGCAGACCAAGACTAACATGGACGAGTAACATCAAAAGATGGACAAATCAGCCTATGACAACCGGCACCATCAAAGCAAGAGACAGAGCAGAATGGCGTTCCATGGTAGCCAACCTTCGTCGCGGAGACGGCACTCGATGATGATGATGATGATTATATATATATGCGCTACTTTCTATAATGTTGTTAGATTTTAGTTCTTTCTATAAAGTAGTTAGATTTCAGTACATATATAATGTTTGTGTTCTCTCTGATAAACCACACGAAGATCAAATACAAATGCCACGGCAATCCTACTCTATGTTTCATAAACATGAACACAAACAAAGAATAAGAGCAATAGACACACATATTTCATAAACAGACTGGGGAGGGTATGGGGGATGCTGGGTAGTCCATAGGTACGCCTTTGGTCTCAGGACAGGAAGAACCCTGGTTCAAAGCCCACCGGAAGCGGTGGGGATTGGTCAAAAGTTGGACGTGCTTTCTCTTTGAGGTTACCTTCCCCTATTCTATTGGGTAATGACGAGTTACCGTGCAATCCATTTTTGACAAGACAAACAAGAGAAAGAATTCTTAAATGTTATGTAGAGCCAGTCTTAACATATGAATGTGAATTATGGACAATAGGACAACAGACAAGGAAGTCGCTGGAGTCTGTAGAGATATTGTTTTACAGAAGAATGTTGAGAATACTATGGACAGCTAAGAAGAGTAATGAAAACGTTCTGAAAATGCCAAAAGAAAAAGAGAGCTAATTTCCATAGAAAGAAGCAATCATTATTTTTTGGCCATGTAATGAGAACGGAACAACTGGAATATATTGCAACAAGTGGGAAAATTGAGGGACGAAGAGATAGAGGGAAGCAAAGAGAAAAGATAACAGACAGCTTAAGATAATGGCTTGGCAGAAGGTCAACAACAGAAAAGATAAATAACTGTCGAGATCGAAAGTTGTAGAGAGACATGATAACCTACGCCAGCAGACATTGTACTTGATGATGATGATCATGAAACTAAATCATCATCGTCTCATTTCCCTCATTCATTATTATCTTCAGCACGAAATTTAAGTACATCGTTCTCTAATCTCGTATTATTAAGTTTTACGCTAGTGTTTTTATGCATTCCGAAGAAGGCTTCGGGACGATACATGGGATCTGCTTATTGTGATGTCACATTATATCGTAAAGCTGTACCAATACCTGCTTTTTTTTTACTTGTCATTTCCCTTTCACTGTATGCTACACAGATCAGAATACCTGTTGTTATTGATGGGTTGTCCCATTTGCATACAGCCGTTGTGGCTGGCGCTTAAGCGTTGCGTTTACCGCCCTTAACTCAAAACTGACGACAATCCTTCAGGGTCTTTTCATTTTATAACTGGAAGGGGTGGTGGGATGGCTTGAGGGGCGGAGAGGGTGACCCTTTTGAATATTCAATGTCGCGGGAAACCAGGGTGTTGTAAGCAGTAGTGGCAGGGAACGAGTCACTCTTGTAAGGCGAGTAATGGAGGACGTTGCTTAATGTTTGCACCGAGAATAAGGCGAGGGGTGGGGGGCGAGAAAGGGGTTTTGATTTGCAAGCTGTTAAACTATAAAGGCTCTTACTGTAACGGTTCTTAATATATTCCAAAATATGAACATCTTTAGCAATTTGGTGAAGATCAAAGGGATTGCATGGCATATTTGTGAAACATATGGGATATTTTTCAGCTGCTTGCTTAAACCCATGAAATCACTTCAACAAAGAGAAGGTTTTAAGTCTTTTCAAGAGTTAGGAGAGTTCAGAAAAGTTATAAGTCTCTCCAGAAGCTGGGTGGGGGCTATAGAAAGTTATATATCTCTTCAGAAATGTGGTGGCGTAAGGGAAAGTTATCTCTTCATAAAATGATTTAAAATAGAGAAAGGCATAACTCGTTGAAGACTTTAAGTGACTCTAGAGAAGGGTATTGAGTAATTGAGTTATTTGAGGGTCGTCATCATTGCACTCCGAACATGCCCATAGGTGCTCAGATCCCCTCCTCAGCGAGTCCCACATTGTCCAGCGACTGACGACTCCAGTTCTGTGTTGCTAGATTAGTCTTCTTACACGCCCACTAAGTTTCTCGTTTCTGGCTGTGCCCTTCATAACTCCCATCTGTTTCACCCGAAGGAATGACGTGGATTCATGGTTGTCAAAGTCCTGTGTCCTTTCCATATCTCGGAGGGCATTGATGATGTCCGCATGATCCATTGGTTGACCGTCTTCATTGACAGCACAGCTAGCCAACCTGTCCGCTCTTTCATTTCCCCGTACTCCTGCATGCCCAGGGACATAGACAAAGGTGACCTTACGTATTTTGGATTTCTGCAACAACTCTACCCATTACATGCGTACAGAGCCCGCCTCCACTTTACTTACCATGCTCATCGAATCACTCAGTACACAGGCGTGGGTGTAGTCTTGTGACTCTAACCAGATGAATGCGTTGGTCACTACCATCATCTCTATCGTCATGCTATTCGTGGTCATGACGTATGCACTACTGTCTTCTTTGACTATTCTGCCTGCCGAGCATGCTGTACATGCCCATACACTTCTTTGGTGTTGTATTACGGATCCGTCTGTATAGATGACTGCATCTTTCTCATAGGTGTTATTCCAAAGAGGTCGTTGACCTTCGCATTGACCACGACTGAGTTCTGTTCCCTACATTTCCTGTCGAGTGTGACAATACACGAGAACGTTCCTCTGAATGACGTAGGCACCAGTATGCACTCCTCGCCAACGTTGATATTGGTAAGCCCAAAGACCTGTTTGATGACATCTTCTGCTCGGTCCAGCCATGATTTGTCTCTTTTTATCCTGGCACTTTTCCCTGTGTTGAGCACGTGGTGCAATGGATGTTCTTTATCTGTACTTATCTTCAGGTATGCTCGTGCCCTCCTTATCTTGATTCTGTCATCAATGATTGGAAAGTCAAGAAGAAACCTCATTGCTACACAGGGCGTGTCCCTCCTACACCCCACGATAATGCGCAGCTCCATTCTGTACTATCTCCAGCCTATCACTTTGCGCCGTACTAACAGTAAGAGTCGTCAGAACATACTCGATTGCTGCGAGCTCTAGTCCCAGGAACAGAAGGGTAAGTAGCCTCTGCTCGATCTGGTAGACGTCATAACCTTCGAATGGGCTAATTCTTTGCGGGATTTTGTTATTCCATGGTCAACGTGATACCGAAAACACAGGCTGCGATTAAACTTAACTCCGAGGTATGTCATCACCCTGTCCCTGGTCACCTCATCAGCTCCCATTCGTACCACCGGTGTTTCCGTGTTAACGATATAACTGTTAACTCTCCGTAAATTTCGACGCACTGTGCGTAAATCTCAATTTCATTAGTGTGAACCGTCATAAAACCATAATTTTTGTTTACATGTATTGCATCATCATAATATTGGTGAAATATAATAGCTTGTTCAATTATCTAAAATTCCTTATATAATATGTTATATGTTAGACAAATATAAATATGTAGATTGATTCTTAAAACCATAAAAAACATTGTCTCCGAAATCTCAATCGTTGCATTGATAAAAAAGCTTAGTACTGAAATAGTTAAGGGAGAACCATGCAAGTGATGCTTAATTAGGATTAACCAATGCACCTGATACTCCACACCAGGAAGAAATGCGATCGAGTTCGTCTTGCTGTGTTGAGTCGGTTTCCCGTCTGTCTCTTCCCTGTCGATATACCAGAACATCATCAGCAAAAGTCATAGTTCTTCCCCTCCCATCCAGCTGTTGTTCCGTGATCGTTATTGTGTACACGTTAAATAGAACTAGTGACAATGGTGAACCTTGTGGCAGCCCTGGACAAATGGATGATGGTTGGGAATACCACCTTCAACATCTGAGTATCACCTTTCTCTGATACACAGCGATACATCTAGTGAGGAAGGGGTGCACCGCTAGTTTGAGGAGCATATGCATGACGTATTCAAATGGTACTCTGTTGTATGCATCATCCAAATCTATAGCAGTAGCATCTGTCTTCCCTCGTCTGTGGAAGCCTTCGAAGACATCATAGGCGAAGGTTATAAGTTTCTTGAGTTGTTAGGTGGGTCTAGAGAAGGTTATAAGTTTCTTGAGTTGTTAGGTGGGTCTAGAGAAGGATATAAGTTTCTTGAGTTATTAGGTGAGTCTAGAGAAGGATATAAGTTTCTTGAGTTGTTAGGTGAGTCTAGAGAAGGATATAAGTTTCTTGAGTTGTTAGGTGAGTCTAGAGAAGGATATAAGTTTCTTGAGTTGTTAGGTGAGTCTAGAGAAGGATATAAGTTTCTTGAGTTGTTAGGTGAGTCTAGAGAAGGATATAAGTTTCTTGAGTTGTTAGGTGAGTCTAGAGAAGGATATAAGTTTCTTGAGCTATTTGGTGAGTCTAGAGAAGGATAAAAGTTTCTTGAGTTATTAGGTGGGTCTAGAGAAGGATATAAATTTCTTGAGTTATTAGGTGAGTCTAGAGAAGGATATAAGTTTCTTGAGTTATTAGGTGGGTCTAGAGAAGGATATACATTTCTTGAGTTATTAGGTGGGTCTAGAGAAGAGTATACGTTTCTTGAGTTATTAGGTGGATCTAGAGAAGAGTACACGTTTCTTGAGTTATTAGGTGGGTCTAGAGAAGAGTATACGTTTCTTGAGTTATTAGGTGGGTCTAGAGAAGGATATAAATTTCTTGATTTATTAGGTGGGTCTAGAGAAGAGCATACGTTTCTTGAGTTGTTATGTGAGTGTAGAGAAGGATATAAGTCTCTTGAGATATTAGGTGGGTCTAGAGAAGGCTTCAGTGTACGTGGAGATGAAACCTACTACAACCGTACAACGCCATCTTTCGACCTTACAATGTGTTTATAAACACTAGATAGGTCATTTCTGTAATCAGTTCCTCGTTGCCATGACAACAGAAGAACGACTACATAATGACGTTCTACTTCTTGATTGAAACATAAAGAAGTAGAGCCAATAGGAGGAGGCCTTATCTAGAGCGTCCTTAAGATCACTGCGCTGGGCTTTTATATTTAAACAAATAACTGTAATAAATAATGGTATGAAAAGATAGTCAACAGCGAAACCCTGTTTTCTCTCACAATTGATAACGCAAATAACTAAGATATTATGATCTAGTTATCATCATCATCATCATCATCGAGTGCCGTCTCCGCAACGAAGGTTGGCTACCATGGAGCGCCATTCTGCTCTGTCTCTTGCTTTGATGGTGCAGGTTGTCATTAGGTTGATTTGTCCATCTTTTGATGTTACTCGTCCATGTTAGTCTTGGTCTGCCTCTGCCTCCTTTACCTTGTATTTTCCCCTCAAGTATTACTATTAGTAGTCTGTTGTGTCTTTTAACATGGCCCAAAAATAGCATTTGTCTTGTTTGAATTGTACTTAGTAGTTCTCCTTTCATTTTTAGTTGTTTTAAGACTTCATCGTTTGTTTTCTTTTCCTTCCATCCAATTCTACCTATTCTTCTATATATCCACATTTCAAAGGCTTCAATTCTCTGTTCTGTTTTCTTGTCTAATGTCCCTGTTTCTGCACCATATATGAATATTGAGAAGATGTAACATTTTGCTATTCTTACTTTTAGCTCTGGTGTTATTTGTTTTGATGTTTGTATGTTCTTCGTGACATTAAAATTATTGTTTGCCATTCCTATTCTTTTGTTTATTTCAGTTGTACATTTTCATCACTGGTTATAGTATGTCCAAGGTAGTTGTAGTTCTGAACTGCCTCCAGGCCTATTCCTTTAATTTCTAGTTATAATTATGTTAATTTAGAGCAATAATTGGAAGGGAATTCGTTAAATAGCGTAAATTACTGTAATGTCACAAATTATGAGATTAAAAATATCAACCCAAAGTTCCGTGTCACGTCTTGGACTCATGAAGTTTCAAACAGTCCGTCGCTGGAAAAGAGAGAGAAAGAAAGTGTGAGAGAGAAAGAGAGAAATTGAGAGAGAAATGGTGAGAGAGAAAGTATGAGAAAGGAAGCGTGAAAAAGAGATAGAGAAAGAGAGAGAGAGAGAGAGAGAAGGAAAGAGATAGAAAGAGAGAGAGAGAAGGAAAGAGATAGAAAGAGAGAAAGAGAGAGAAGGAAAGAGATAGAAAGAGAGAGAGAAGAGAGAAAGAGAAAAGGTGAGAGAAAAAGGGTGAGAGAGAAATGGAGACAGAGAAAGTATGAGAAAGAAAGAGACAGAGAAAGAGAGAAAGAGAAAGAAAGTGTGAGGTGGAAAGGGTGAGAGAGAAGTGAGAGTGAAATGGTGAGGGAGAAAGGTGAGAGAGTGTACCATATCATCCTGGCTGTTAAACCACTTTCCAGCTCTGATGTCAGTGGATGGGTCGGATAAACGTTGCTCTGAGCTGGAACTAACCAGGTGGTCTTTGTGTCGTGATATCAGCTAACAGAAACTGATATATCTACTAGCAGAGATACGGCCTGGGTGGCGTAGAAATAAGACGTCGAACTCTGGATAGAAACGTCTCGAGTTCGAATCCGTGATTACTGCGCGGCATCATCCCCACCAAGTCTTGGGTAGTGAGATTCTATGTCTAGTCGTCTCTATTTTGTTCTATCCATCACCTACGTAAGGGAGCCGAGATAGCTCGCTGGTTAGTTAACTGGACTACAAAGGACAAGAGGGTTCGATCCTGATCGACGGTTTTCTGGTTCCTTAAATGGGTACGGAATTTTTCTGGGAAAGTAAAGCGGCACGGACGTAATACCGACCACATTACCCCTAAAGTCATGTCCTGAAGGTATATAAAAAATGATGGTCACTAACACTATATCCCCATACGCCACGTGACGGGGTTCTTTACTTTTTTATTATTTACGTTAAACTGTCTCTGTACCATTTTTCTCAGTTTTGATTTAAATGTCTCATTATCGGCTTATTGCAGCATCGCATTTTAGAGGAATTATATGAATGCCTTAACCCTTTCTCAGGTAACGGAGGGAAACAGAAGACCCCGTGTGCACTTGCACACGTTAAAAGAACCACTGGATGTTTATCATCATCATCATCATGTGCCATACCGGTTGATGTAGGCGATCATGTCCTTCCACAATCTTCTATCCACCGTGCATCGTATCAATACTGTTGTTGACTCTTTTCCATGCCATGACACCGACACCAAGCTATCAAGTATTTTCTCTCTTTGTCGTCCGCGATCTCTCTTTCCCTGTATTTTGCAAGTTGTAACCAAGTACTCCCACTTTCTTATTCTCATGATGTGCCCGAAAAACGTTGATTATTTCTTTCTGATGTTTTTTTAAGAGCTCCCTTTTTGTGTTGGCCTCTTTGAGAACTTCCTCATTGGTCTTTTTATCTGTCCAGGGAACTTTTAACATTCTTCTGAGAAATCCCATCTCTGTGGCCTCTAATCGTCTTGTAATTTGTCAGCTTCAGAATTGGTTCTATATAGCACCGATGAACTCTCTTTCTCACTTTTATTGAACTAGATTTGTTGCATAAGATATTTTCTATTTTCTGAAATGCTATTTCGGCCTGAGCTATTCAGCTTTTTATTTATGTGGTACATCTCCTATCAAATGTTATTTCTGTGGTTTATCTCCCATCAGATGTTATTTCGGTGGTTCATCTCCCATCAGATGTTATTTCTGTGGTTTATCTCCCATCAGATGTTATTTCGGTGGTTCATCTCCCATCAGATGTTATTTCTGTGGTTCATCTCCAATACAATGTTATATCTGTGGTACATCTCCCATCAGATGCTATTTCTGTGGTACATCTTCAATATAATGTTATTTCTGTGGTACATCTCCAACATAATGTTATTTCTGTGGTACATCTCTCATCTGATGTTATTTCTGTGGTACAAATCCCATCTCATGTAAATCTGTGGTACATCTCCCATCTCATGTTATTCTGTGGTACATCTCTCATCTGATGTTATTTCTGTGGTACATCTCTCATCTGATGTTATTTCTGTGGTACATCTCCAACATAATGTTATTTCTGTGGTACATCTCTCATCTGATGTTATTTCTGTGGTACAAATCCCATCTCATGTAAATCTGTGGTACATCTCCCATCTCATGTTATTCTGTGGTACATCTCTCATCTGATGTTATTTCTGTGGTACATCTCTCATCTGATGTTATTTCTGTGGTACAAATCCCATCTCATGTAAATCTGTGGTACATCTCCCATCTCATGTTATTTCTGTGGTACATCTCCAACATAATGTTATTTCTGTGGTACATCTCTCATCTGATGTTATTTCTGTGGGACATCTCCCATCTTATGTTATTTCTGTGGTACATCTCCCATCTCATGTAAATCTGTGGTACATCTCCCATCTCATGTTATATCTGTTGTACATCTTCCATATCATGTTATATATTTGGTACATCTTCCATCTCATGTTATATCTGTGGTACATCTTCCATCTCATGTTATTTCTGTGGTACATCTCCAACATAATGTTATTTCTGTGGTACATCTCTCATCAGATGTTATTTCTGTGGGACATCTCCCATCTTATGTTATTTCTGTGGTACATCTCCCATCTCATGTAAATCTGTGGTACATCTCCCATCTCATGTTATATCTGTTGTACATCTTTCATATCATGTTATATCTGTGGTGCATCTTCTATCTCATGTTATATCTGTGGTACATCACCCATCTCATGTTATATCTGTGGTACATCTCCCATCTCATCTTATATATGTGGTACATCTCCCATCTCATCTTATATATGTGGTACATCTCCCATCTCATCTTATATATGTGGTACATCTTCCATCTCATGTTATATCTGTGGTACATCTCCCATCTCATCTTATATATGTGGTACATCTCCCATCTCATGTTATTATTCACTGGAAATTTGAAATCGAAAAGAATGAGCCAAAAAAAGGCTCCTGCTCTCCCAAATGTGGCGAGTGAATGTACCCACGCTGAAGACGGATGTACCGGGCGGAAAGGTGCATCTTTGCATTGTCGTAAACTAGCGACATAACACACCCACGTCCATTTAACGGGTAGGACTACAATGAGAGGAAGAAGTAGCGGAGAAAGTGGAGAAACTTTGTGGAAAAAGTATGACGTTTCATAAGCAAGCATCTCCTTACCAAGAGAAGTCCAGTGATGATCTTCAAATTCCGAATCTAAAAACTGACACAGCTCTTTGTTATAATCTTAAATTGACATTTTCGTTTTAATCTCAAAAGTGTTGTTGTATGTGTGAATGAAGATGTCCTGATGATTACACTTCACTCATTCTTGAGATTGATCAAAGTAAAGTATGAGACTTGAATCGACGTGTTAGCACGCGAGTTTTCACCAATATGAGCCCGGCCGCCTATCAAGAAGTGTTCGGAGACTTCTGGATAGTGTGGTTTCAAGCATCGAAACTCACGATGTGAGGTGGCATTCCTCACCTTCCCAGAGTACTACAACCCTGGTACCCATTTCTGCCAGCGGCTAGGTCGACCGCGGAGGTTTTTTTTCCAATCACGAGTATAATTCATGCTGTTTCCCGCGGGAATCGAACACGGGTTGTCCGAACGTCGGTAGCCCAGTCAGGTGCTTTCACCAACTAGGATACCTGGACCCCTGAGATTGATAGTTTACCGGAGTGGCTTTAGTTTGTGACAGTGTGCAAAGATAAAAATATTTTAGAAGAGTTATTCCACGGATACTTTCGTCCCATAATATTTATGAAAAGGATTATTTGAAATTTTTGATAAAATTACCATATCAAATGTAAAATAAATGGAAACGAGAACACCCAAAGCATAACGAGAGTGACAGATACCACCAACTATCAAGGAGGGATCAAGTCATCATACTTCGCCTACGCACTGGCCACAATAGAATGAGAAATCACATGTTCACCAAATTCAAAATAGGTACAACCAGCCTATGCCACTGTACACTGGACAATATGACTACAAAACATGTTCTACAGGATTGCCCCCAGTACACAGACCTAAGAAGAGCAATGTGGTCCACGCCCACCTCCCTGGAAGAGAAACTATATGGGGCAATTGAATCACTTAAACAGACAGCTGACTTCATGAGAGAGTCTTGAATCCTACTCTGATTTAGTCTTGATCGCAGAGAGAGAGAGAGTGAGAGTGAGAGAGAGAAATGTAAAATAATAATAATTCAGTTATAAATATTGCCAATATAAAAAAAAAATTGCACAACAACTTTCGACAGTGCTGATATCAAATTCAGAAGGCAAAAGATACAAGAGAAAAGAGACAAGGCCTGGTACCGCAAATACACCTTGCTCGTTCTGTGGATGGATCTCTCTGTCCAGGATTGGGAAGTTCAGTCACGAGAAAAGATGTTCAGTAAAGCAGCACCCAGTATGAGACAATAATGCTTTACAAAACTACTGACTTATCATGATTGCTTGCTAACAACCGTCTGTCTAGACGCCAAATGCATATATATATATATATATATATATATATATATATATATATATATATATAAGTTATAGCGTCTTTTGTGATAAGTTTAGATGTACCAAAGCAGAATTATATTCAAGTTATATTTCAGAGCTGACAAAATGAGCAAGACTACTAAACTATTATGAACTCTTTCCTTCGACGCACCAAGCGTCATGCCGATTTCAGTCATGTACGTTTAGCTGCATCGTGCGTCACTCTCAATTTGATTTCTGTTTCTTGCTATTCTTTTATGTACATTCCATGTCTTCCCCATCATCTTCATCCCTGCTTCCATTGGTCTTCTCAAAGAATATTTTGGTCTTCCTCTTTGTCTTTTTTCCTTGGGAATTCCAAAGAAAGTCCTGTGTAATACTCTCAGTTGGCTTTCGCAGTGTGTGTTCTATCCAGCGCCATCGTCTTCGCTGTATCTCTTTATCCACTGGTATTTGACTGGTACTTTTCCATAATTCAACGTTAGTGATTTTGTCCTGCCCTTTCCATCCTTTTACAAAGGACAGGAGGTAGGGTTCAATCCCAACCGACGACTTCCGGGTTCACCCAGCCTTTAATGGGTGCCGGATTTTTTCAGGGAAAGTAAAACGGCACGGGCGTAATACCGACCACATTACCCCCAAAATCATGTTCTGAAGGTCTATAAAAATTATGGTCACTAACACCATATTCCCTATATGTCACCTGGTGAGATGAGGCTCTTTACTTTACTATGTAAATATATTATAATATATATTTTAGAAACTGTCCTGAGATATCAAAAACACATCTATTTTTCAATATTAGAAAGAAACAATCATCATGTTTTTCTTTTCTATTTAATGCGAAGGGAACAAGTGGCGAATAATAAAAACCAAATGATTGAACAATCAAAAAATCACGTCAATATTCAATCATAGTTATAGGGATTGGCAGCAAAATCTGAAATATAAGATCTAGGTCTCTCTGAGAGAATTGTCCACCAAAGTGGAATATATTGTTGAAGCCACCATTTATGTATTCTCTGCATTTTCTTCTTCTTCTTCGTCTCCCCTACCTCCTCCGTCTTCATCATTATCTTTTTTCTTCTTCATCACCATTATCTTCTTCTCTTTCTTCTTCTTCTTCATCACCATTATCTTCTTCTCTTTCTTCTTCTTCTTCATCACCATTATCTTCTTCTCTTTCTTCTTCTTCTTCATCACCATTATCTTCTTCTCTTTCTTCTTCTTCTTTATCACTATTATCTTTTTCTTCTCATTCTTCTTCTTCATCACCATTATCTTCCTCTTCATCACCATTATCTTCCTCTTCATCACCATTATCTTCCTCTTCATCACCATTATCTTCCTCTTCATCACCATTATCTTCCTCTTCATCACTATTATCTTCCTCTTCATCACCATTATCTTCCTCTTCATCACCATTATCTTCCTCTTCATCACCATTATCTTCCTCTTCATCACCATTATCTTCCTCTTCATCACCATTATCTTCCTCTTCATCACCATTATCTTCCTCTTCATCACCATTATCTTCCTCTTTATCACTATTATCTTCTTCATCACCATTATTTTCTTCCTCTTCATCACTATTATCTTCTTCATCACCATTATCTCCTTCTGTTTCTTCTTCTACATCATCATCTTCTTTCTCCTCTTCTTCTTCTTCTCTGTATTCTTCTTCCTCTTCTTCTTCTTATTCTCCTTCACCTTCTCTGTGTTTTCATCGTCTGTTCTTCTTCTCTTCTGTCTTCACCATCATTATCATATTTGTCTTCTTGTTCACTGTGTCCTTCCTCTTCTCCTCAATCTTCATCATCATCTTCTTCGTCTTATTAATCTTCTTTTTCTTCTCGTTCTCCTTCTTCTTGTCCTTGCCTTCTTTCTCCTTAATCTTCTTCCTCCTATTTTACTTATTTTTTTTCTTCTTAATTTTCTTCTTTCACTTTCGAAGGCATATACACACTATTTTCGCGATACTTGGACCATTTTGCTAGACACATCCCCGTCTTCGGCATAGCATCGATGTCTGAAACCCTCTCCAGAAGAGACTAACGAAGAGGCTAAGCAGGAGCCCCACAAGCGCCACATATTAAGAACCACTGGTTTAAGTCTGAGAACTTACGGAAACAGGTGTTGTTGTGCCCAGAGTTCTGGGCCTTGAATTGTCGGGAAGGGGCGGGATCAGGGACGTTTCTAGGCCGTCGGGAAAGTGCGCGCGAAAGAAATAATTCACACTCTAAATTATACTGCAGTAGTACACCAACCGATTCATTCATGCTTTTATTTAATGAAAAAAAATCCCTCTAGAATGTACTGTTATTGAGTCTATCGATTCATTCATACATTCCTTTGTTGAAATAAACCACTCTTTAAGGTGGGTTGTTGAAAAAGTGTTGATTCATTCGTTCGTTGAAATAAACCACTCTTTAAGGTAGATAGTTGAAAAAGTGTTGATTCATTTGTTGATGAAATAAACCACTCTTTAAAGTGGGTTGTTGAAAAAGTGTTGATTCATTCGTTCGTTGAAATAAACCACTCTTTAAGGTAGATAGTTGAAAAAGTGTTGATTCATTTGTTGATGAAATAAACCACTCTTTAAGTGGGTTGTTGAAAAAGTGTTGATTCATTCCTTGATGAAATAAACCACTCTTTAAGTGGGTTGTTGAAAAAGTGTTGATTCATTCCTTGATGAAATAAACCACTTTTTAAGGTGGGTTGTTGAAAAATTGTTGATTCAATCCCCTGTTGAAATAAACCACTCTTTAAGGTGGGTTGTTGAAAAAGTGTTGATTCAATCCCCTGTTGAAATAAACCACTCTTTAAGGTGGGTTGTTGAAAAAGTGTTGATTCATTCCTTGATGAAATAAACCACTCTTTAAGTGGGTTGTTGAAAAAGTGTTGATTCATTCCTTGATGAAAAAAACCACTCTTTAAGGTGGGTTGTTAAAAAAGTGTTGATTCATTCCCCCGTTGAAATAAACCACTCTTAAAAGAGAACTTTGAACAAGTGTTGATTCATTCACACATTCACTTGTTGATTAAATAAACCAGAATTAACAATCTTTTCATGCTTTCACGTCTTGACTGTCAGATCTTTATTATCAATATTTATTTGATTAATATTTGTTTTCATTTTAGAAATAAACATCTTTAGAAAACTGTGAAAATCTGTTGATTAATTCATGTTTTCCCTCTTCTTGAGTTAACCCGGTTTTAACAAGGGTTTGATAGCAATAAAATAAACAGGACAAATCTGAAACAAGTGCAACGCGTCAAATGCTTGAGCACAATAATAACATCAGATGGAAGATGCACCACATAAATTATAAAGCAGAATAGCGCAGGGAAAAATAGCATTTCAGAAAATGAAAAGTATCTTATGCAACAAATCTATGTCAATAGAAGTGAGAAACTAAAAGAGTCTAACTTTCTCATGGTAGTGGGACCCGATGTCTAGCCCTCTCTTGGTAGTGAGACCCGATGTCTAGACCTCTCTTGGTAGTGAGACCCGATGTCTAGACCTCTCTAAGTAGTGCGACCCGTTATCTACCTCCCTCTTTGTAGTGAGACCCGATGTCTAGACCTATCTAAGTAGTGCGACCCGTTGTCTAGCTCTCTCTTGGTGGTAAGACCCAATGTCTAGACCTCTCTAAGTAGGGCGGCCCGTTGTTTAGCTCTCTCGTGATAGTGAGAACCGATGTCTAACTTTCTCTTGGTAGTGAGATCCGATGTTTAGCTCTCTCCTGGTAGTGAGATCCGATGTACAGCTCTCTCTTGGTAGTGATACCCGATGTCTAGCTCTCTCTTGATAGTGAGATCCGATGTTTAGCTCTCTCTTGGTAGTGATACCCGATGTCTAGCTCTCTCTTGGTAGGGAGATCCGATGTCTAGCTCTCTCTTGGTAGTGAGATCCGATGTCTAGCTCTCTCCTGGTAGTGAGATCCGATGTACAGCTCTCTCTTGGTAGTGATACCCGATGTCTACCTCTCTCTTGATAGTGAGATCCTATGTCTAGCTCTCTCTTGGTAGTGAGATCCGATGTCTAGCTCTCTCTTGGTAGTGAGATCCGATGTTTAGCTCTCTCCTGGTAGTGAGATCCGAAGTGCAGCTCTCTCTTGGTAGTGAGACCCGATGTCTAGCTCTCTCTTGGTAGTGATACTCGATATCTAGCTCTCTCTTTGTAGTTAGACCTGATGTCTGACTTTCTCTTGGTAGTAAGATCCGATGTTTAGCTCTCTCTTTGTAGTGATACCCGATATCTAGCTCTCTCTTGGTAGTGAGACCCGATGTTTAGCTCTCTCTTGGTAGTGAGACCCGATATCTAGCTCTTTCATGGTAGTGAGACCCGATGTTTAGCTCTCTCTTGGTAGTGAGACCCGATATCTAGCTCTCTCTTGGTAGTGAGACCCGATGTTTAGCTCTCTCTTGGTAGTGAGACCCGATATCTAGCTCTCTCTTGGTAGTGATACCCGATGTTAAGCTCTCTCTTTGTAGTGATACCCGATGTTTAGCTCTCTCTTGGTAGTGATACCCGATGTCTAGCTCTCTCTTGGTAGTGAGACCCGATGTCTAGCCCTCTCTTGGTAGTGATACCCGATATCTAGCTCTTTCATGGTAGTGATACCCGATGTTTAGCTCTCTCTTGGTAGTGATACCCGATGTCTAGCTCTCTCTTGGTAGTGAGACCCGATGTCTAGCCCTCTCTTGGTAGTGATACCCGATGTCTAGCTCTCTCTTGGTAGTGATACCCGATGTTAAGCTCTCTCTTTGTAGTGATACCCGATGTTTAGCTCTCTCTTGGTAGTGATACCCGATGTTAAGCTCTCTCTTGGTAGTGAGACCCGATGTCTACCCCCTCTCTTGGTAGTGATACCCGATGTCCAGCTCTCTCTTGGTAGTGAGACCCGATGTCTACCCCCTCTCTTGGTAGTGAGACCCGATGTCTACCCCCTCTCTTGGTAGTGAGACCTGATGTCAACCCCCTCTCTTGGTAGTGAGACCCGATGTCTACCCCCTCTCTTGGTAGTGAGACCCGATGTCTACCCTCTCTCTTGGTAGTGATACCCGATGTCTACCCCTCTCTTGGTAGTGAGACCCGATGTCTACCCCCTCTCTTGGTAGTGAGACCCGATGTCTACCCCCTCTCTTGGTAGTGAGACGCGATGTCTAGCCCTCTCTTGGTAGTGAGACCCGATGTCTACCCCCTCTCATGGTAGTGAGACCCGATGTCTACCCCCTCTCTTGGTAGTGAGAGCCGATGTCTACCCCCTCTCATGGTAGTGAGACCCGATGTCTACCCCCTCTCTTGGTAGTGAGAGCCGATGTGTAGCTCTCTCTTGGTAGTGAGAGCCGATGTCCAGCTTTCTCTTGGTAGTGAGACCCGATGTCTAGCTCTCTCTTGGTAGTGAGACCCGATGTCTAACTTTCTCTTGGTAGTAATACCCGATGTTTACCCCTCTCTTGGTAGTGAGACCCGATGTCTAACTTTCTCTTGGTAGTAATACCCGATGTTTACCCCTCTCTTGGTAGTGAGACCCGATGTCTAACTTTCTCTTGGTAGTAATACCCGATGACTAGCTCTCTCTTGGTAGTGAGACCTGATGTCTAACTTTCTCTTGGTAGTGAGACCCGATGTCTACCCCTCTCTTGGTAGTGAGACCCGATGTCTAACTTTCTCTTGGTAGTGAGACCCGATGTCTAACTTTCTCTTGGTAGTGAGACCCGATGTCTAACTTTCTCTTGGTAGTGAGACCCGATGTCTAACTTTCTCTTGGTAGTGAGACCCGATGTCTAACTTTCTCTTGGTAGTGAGACCCGATGTCTAACTTTCTCTTGGTAGTGATACCCGATGTCTACCCCTCTCTTGGTAGTGAGACCCGATGTCTACCCCTCTCTTGGTAGCGAGAGCCGATGTCTACCCCTCTCTTGGTAGTGAGACCCGATGACCAGCTCTCTCTTGGTAGTGAGACCCGATGTCCAGCTCTCTCTTGGTAGTGAGACCCGATGTCCAGCTCTCTCTTGGTAGTGAGACCCGATGTCCAGCTCTCTCTTGGTAGTGAGACCCGATGTCCAGCTCTCTCTTGGTAGTGAGACCCGATGTCCAGCTCTCTCTTGGTAGTGAGACCCGATGTCCAGCTCTCTCTTGGTAGTGAGACCCGATGTCCAGCTCTCTCTTGGTAGTGAGACCCGATGTCCAGCTCTCTCTTGGTAGTGAGACCCGATGTCCAGCTCTCTCTTGGTAGTGAGACCCGATGTCCAGCTCTCTCTTGGTAGTGAGACCCGACGTCCAGCTCTCTCTTGGTAGTGAGACCCGATGTCCAGCTCTCTCTTGGTAGCGAGACCCGATGTCCAGCTCTCTCTTGGTAGTGAGACCCGATGTCCAGCTCTCTCTTGGTAGTGAGACCCGATGTCCAGCTCTCTCTTGGTAGTGAGACCCGATGTCCAGCTCTCTCTTGGTAGTGAGACCCGATGTCCAGCTCTCTCTTGGTAGTGAGACCCGATGTCCAGCTCTCTCTTGGTAGTGAGACCCGATGTCCAGCTCTCTCTTGGTAGTGAGACCCGATGTCCAGCTCTCTCTTGGTAGTGAGACCCGATGCCCAGCTCTCTCTTGGTAGTGAGACCCGATGCCCAGCTCTCTCTTGGTAGTGAGACCCGATGCCCAGCTCTCTCTTGGTAGTGAGACCCGATGTCTAGCTCTCTCTTGGTAGTGAGATCCTATGTCTAGCTCTCTCTTGGTAGTGAGATCCTATGTCTAGCTCTCTCTTGGTAGTGAGATCCTATGTCTAGCTCTCTCTTGGTATTGAGATCCTATGTCCAGCTCTCTCTTGGTATTGAGATCCTATGTCCAGCTCTCTCTTGGTATTGAGATCCTATGTCCAGCTCTCTCTTGGTATTGAGATCCTAAGTCCAGCTCTCTCTTGGTATTGAGATCCTATGTCCAGCTCTCTCTTGGTAGTGAGATCCTATGTCCAGCTCTCTCTTGGTAGTGAGACCCGATGTCCAGCTCTCTCTTGGTATTGAGATCCTATGTCCAGCTCTCTCTTGGTATTGAGATCCTATGTCCAGCTCTCTCTTGGTAGTGAGACCCGATGTCCAGCTCTCTCTTGGTATTGAGATCCTATGTCCAGCTCTCTCTTGGTAGTGAGACCCGATGTCCAGCTCTCTCTTGGTAGTGAGATCCTATGTCTAGCTCTCTCTTGGTAGTGAGATCCTATGTCTAGCTCTCTCTTGGTAGTGAGATCCTATGTCTAGCTCTCTCTTGGTAGTGAGATCCTATGTCTAGCTCTCTCTTGGTAGTGAGATCCTATGTCCAGCTCTCTCTTGGTAGTGAGACCCGATGTCCAGCTCTCTCTTGGTAGTGAGATCCTATGTCTAGCTCTCTCTTGGTAGTGAGATCCTATGTCTAGCTCTCTCTTGGTAGTGAGATCCTATGTCCATCTCTCTCTTGGTAGTGAGATCCTATGTCTAGCTCTCTCTTGGTATTGAGATCCTATGTCTAGCTCTCTCTTGGTATTGAGATCCTATGTCTAGCTCTCTCTTGGTAGTGAGATCCTATGTCTAGCTCTCTCTTGGTAGTGAGATCCTATGTCTAGCTCTCTCTTGGTATTGAGATCCTATGTCTAGCTCTCTCTTGGTAGTGAGATCCTATGTCCATCTCTCTCTTGGTAGTGAGATCCTATGTCTAGCTCTCTCTTGGTAGTGAGATCCTATGTCCATCTCTCTCTTGGTAGTGAGATCCTATGTCCATCTCTCTCTTGGTAGTGAGATCCTATGTCTAGCTCTCTCTTGGTATTGAGATCCTATGTCTAGCTCTCTCTTGGTAGTGAGATCCTATGTCTAGCTCTCTCTTGGTAGTGAGATCCTATGTCTAGCTCTCTCTTGGTAGTGAGATCCTATGTCTAGCTCTCTCTTGGTAGTGAGATCCTATGTCCATCTCTCTCTTGGTAGTGAGACCCGATGTCCAGCTCTCTCTTGGTAGTGAGATCCTATGTCTAGCTCTCTCTTGGTAGTGAGATCCTATGTCTAGCTCTCTCTTGGTAGTGAGATCCTATGTCCATCTCTCTCTTGGTAGTGAGATCCTATGTCCAGCTCTCTCTTGGTAGTGAGACCCGATGTCCAGCTCTCTCTTGGTAGTGAGATCCTATGTCCAGCTCTCTCTTGGTAGTGAGATCCTATGTCTAGCTCTCTCTTGGTAGTGAGATCCTATGTCTAGCTCTCTCTTGGTAGTGAGATCCTATGTCCAGCTCTCTCTTGGTAGTGAGATCCTATGTCTAGCTCTCTCTTGGTAGTGAGATCCTATGTCCAGCTCTCTCTTGGTAGTGAGATCCTATGTCTAGCTCTCTCTTGGTAGTGAGATCCTATGTCCAGCTCTCTCTTGGTAGTGAGATCCTATGTCCATCTCTCTCTTGGTAGTGAGACCCGATGTCCAGCTCTCTCTTGGTAGTGAGATCCTATGTCTAGCTCTCTCTTGGTAGTGAGATCCTATGTCCATCTCTCTCTTGGTAGTGAGACCCGATGTCCAGCTCTCTCTTGGTAGTGAGATCCTATGTCCAGCTCTCTCTTGGTAGTGAGATCCTATGTCTAGCTCTCTCTTGGTAGTGAGACCCGATGTCCAGCTCTCTCTTGGTAGTGAGATCCTATGTCCAGCTCTCTCTTGGTAGTGAGATCCTATGTCTAGCTCTCTCTTGGTAGTGAGATCCTATGTCCATCTCTCTCTTGGTAGTGAGATCCTATGTCCAGCTCTCTCTTGGTAGTGAGACCCGATGTCCATCTCTCTCTTGGTAGTGAGATCCTATGTCCAGCTCTCTCTTGGTAGTGAGACCCGATGTCCATCTCTCTCTTGGTAGTGAGATCCAATGTCCAGCTCTCTCTTGGTAGTGAGACCCGATGTCCATCTCTCTCTTGGTAGTGAGATCCTATGTCCATCTCTCTCTTGGTAGTGAGATCCTATGTCCAGCTCTCTCTTGGTAGTGAGACCCGATGTCCAGCTCTCTCTTGGTAGTGAGACCCTATGTCCAGCTCTCTCTTGGTAGTGAGATCCTATGTCCAGCTCTCTCTTGGTAGTGAGACCCGATGTCCAGCTCTCTCTTGGTAGTGAGATCCTATGTCCATCTCTCTCTTGGTAGTGAGATCCTATGTCCAGCTCTCTCTTGGTAGTGAGACCCGATGTCCAGCTCTCTCTTGGTAGTGAGACCCTATGTCCAGCTCTCTCTTGGTAGTGAGATCCTATGTCCAGCTCTCTCTTGGTAGTGAGACCCGATGTCCAGCTCTCTCTTGGTAGTGAGATCCTATGTCTAGCTCTCTCTTGGTATTGAGATCCTATGTCTAGCTCTCTCTTGGTATTGAGATCCTATGTCTAGCTCTCTCTTGGTAGTGAGATCCTATGTCTAGCTCTCTCTTGGTAGTGAGATCCTATGTCTAGCTCTCTCTTGGTATTGAGATCCTATGTCTAGCTCTCTCTTGGTAGTGAGATCCTATGTCCATCTCTCTCTTGGTAGTGAGATCCTATGTCTAGCTCTCTCTTGGTAGTGAGATCCTATGTCCATCTCTCTCTTGGTAGTGAGATCCTATGTCCATCTCTCTCTTGGTAGTGAGATCCTATGTCTAGCTCTCTCTTGGTATTGAGATCCTATGTCTAGCTCTCTCTTGGTAGTGAGATCCTATGTCTAGCTCTCTCTTGGTAGTGAGATCCTATGTCTAGCTCTCTCTTGGTAGTGAGATCCTATGTCTAGCTTCCTCTTGGTAGTGAGATCCTATGTCCATCTCTCTCTTGGTAGTGAGACCCGATGTCCAGCTCTCTCTTGGTAGTGAGATCCTATGTCTAGCTCTCTCTTGGTAGTGAGATCCTATGTCTAGCTCTCTCTTGGTAGTGAGATCCTATGTCCATCTCTCTCTTGGTAGTGAGATCCTATGTCCAGCTCTCTCTTGGTAGTGAGACCCGATGTCCAGCTCTCTCTTGGTAGTGAGATCCTATGTCCAGCTCTCTCTTGGTAGTGAGATCCTATGTCTAGCTCTCTCTTGGTAGTGAGATCCTATGTCTAGCTCTCTCTTGGTAGTGAGATCCTATGTCCAGCTCTCTCTTGGTAGTGAGATCCTATGTCTAGCTCTCTCTTGGTAGTGAGATCCTATGTCCAGCTCTCTCTTGGTAGTGAGATCCTATGTCTAGCTCTCTCTTGGTAGTGAGATCCTATGTCCAGCTCTCTCTTGGTAGTGAGATCCTATGTCCATCTCTCTCTTGGTAGTGAGACCCGATGTCCAGCTCTCTCTTGGTAGTGAGATCCTATGTCTAGCTCTCTCTTGGTAGTGAGATCCTATGTCCATCTCTCTCTTGGTAGTGAGACCCGATGTCCAGCTCTCTCTTGGTAGTGAGATCCTATGTCCAGCTCTCTCTTGGTAGTGAGATCCTATGTCTAGCTCTCTCTTGGTAGTGAGACCCGATGTCCAGCTCTCTCTTGGTAGTGAGATCCTATGTCCAGCTCTCTCTTGGTAGTGAGATCCTATGTCTAGCTCTCTCTTGGTAGTGAGATCCTATGTCCATCTCTCTCTTGGTAGTGAGATCCTATGTCCAGCTCTCTCTTGGTAGTGAGACCCGATGTCCATCTCTCTCTTGGTAGTGAGATCCTATGTCCAGCTCTCTCTTGGTAGTGAGACCCGATGTCCATCTCTCTCTTGGTAGTGAGATCCAATGTCCAGCTCTCTCTTGGTAGTGAGACCCGATGTCCATCTCTCTCTTGGTAGTGAGATCCTATGTCCATCTCTCTCTTGGTAGTGAGATCCTATGTCCAGCTCTCTCTTGGTAGTGAGACCCGATGTCCAGCTCTCTCTTGGTAGTGAGACCCTATGTCCAGCTCTCTCTTGGTAGTGAGATCCTATGTCCAGCTCTCTCTTGGTAGTGAGACCCGATGTCCAGCTCTCTCTTGGTAGTGAGATCCTATGTCCATCTCTCTCTTGGTAGTGAGATCCTATGTCCAGCTCTCTCTTGGTAGTGAGACCCGATGTCCAGCTCTCTCTTGGTAGTGAGACCCTATGTCCAGCTCTCTCTTGGTAGTGAGATCCTATGTCCAGCTCTCTCTTGGTAGTGAGACCCGATGTCCAGCTCTCTTGGTAGTGAGATCCTATGTCTAGCTCTCTCTTGGTAGTGAGACCCGATGTCCAGCTCTCTCTTGGTAGTGAGACCCGATGTCCAGCTCTCTCTTGGTAGTGAGACCCGATGTCCAGCTCTCTCTTGGTAGTGAGATCCTATGTCCAGCTCTCTCTTGGTAGTGAGATCCTATGTCCAGCTCTCTCTTGGTAGTGAGATCCTATGTCCAGCTCTCTCTTGGTAGTGAGACCCGATGTCCAGCTCTCTTTTGGTAGTGAGATCCTATGTCCAGCTCTCTCTTGGTAGTGAGACCCGATGTCCAGCTCTCTCTTGGTAGTGAGATCCTATGTCCAGCTCTCTCTTGGTAGTGAGACCCGATGTCCAGCTCTCTCTTGGTAGTGAGACCCGATGTCCAGCTCTCTCTTGGTAGTGAGATGCTATGTCTAGCTCTCTCTTGGTAGTGAGACCCGATGTCCAGCTCTCTCTTGGTAGTGAGATGCTATGTCTAGCTCTCTCTTGGTAGTGAGACCCGATGTCCAGCTCTCTCTTGGTAGTGAGATCCTATGTCTAGCTCTCTCTTGGTAGTGAGACCCGATGTCCAGCTCTCTCTTGGTAGTGAGACCCGATGTCCAGCTCTCTCTTGGTAGTGAGACCCGATGTCCAGCTCTCTCTTGGTAGTGAGATCCTATGTCCAGCTCTCTCTTGGTAGTGAGACCCGATGTCCAGCTCTCTCTTGGTAGTGAGACCCGATGTCCAGCTCTCTCTTGGTAGTGAGATGCTATGCCCAGCTCTCTCTTGGTAGTGAGATCCTATGTCCATCTCTCTCTTGGTAGTGAGATCCTATGTCCATCTCTCTCTTGGTAGTGAGATCCTATGTCCATCTCTCTCTTGGTAGTGAGATGCTATGCCCAGCTCTCTCTTGGTAGTGAGACCCGATGTCCAGCTCTCTCTTGGTAGTGAGATCCTATGTCCATCTCTCTCTTGGTAGTGAGACCCGATGTCCAGCTCTCTCTTGGTAGTGAGATGCTATGCCCAGCTCTCTCTTGGTAGTGAGACCCGATGTCTAGCTCTCTCTTGGTAGTGAGACCCGATGTCCAGCTCTCTCTTGGTAGTGATACCCGATGTCCAGCTCTCTCTTGGTAGTGAGACCCGATGTCCAGCTCTCTCTTGGTACTGGGAGTCGCTGTCCAACTCTTTCGGTAGGAACCATTGAGACTCAGTCTCTAAAGTGTTCCTTTTGTTGCAGGTTCCTCATATCCCAAGTCAGGTTTGCTGCTGGAGCAACTGAAGTTAGTGCTGTGTGCACTCCGTGAGCTGTGTTTTTTACCAGGATCGTGTTTAAATATTCCGATTGCTTACGAAGAATGATGATATCAAATGGTGAAGAACAGTTTAGCTGCGTTCACTTTCGATGCCGCTTGGCCTCATGTCTTTTGACGTGGCGTGTGCTGTAGCTGCTATGATGGGGACTGCACCTGCCTTTCTGTTTTTTATCCTTCAGTGAAATGACTTTTAATTTGGATGTTTCCAACTGACACAGGCGGTGGAGCAATTATGGATTTTAATTCTTTTGCAGTGATACTGGCGATCTCGACTAACCATAGCCACAACAAAGCAATACCTGTCACTACCAAGAAACATCTTATACAGACTGTACTCATTCCAGCATTTTGATACCAATGCTGACGTGGTTACTTGCGACCTAGTATTTCAGCATTTGGTACCAATGCTTATGTGGTTACTTGTGGCCTAGTATTCCAGCATTTTGATACCAATGCTGACGTGGTTACTTGCGACCTAGTATTTCAGCAGTTTGATACCAACGCTAACGTGGTTACTTGCGACCTAGTATTCCAGCATTTTGATACCAATGCTAACGTGGTTACTTGTGACCTAGTATTCCAGCATTTTGATACCAATGCTAACGTGGTTACTTGTGACCTAGTATTCCAGCATTTTGATACCAATGCTGACGTGGTTACTTGTGGCCTAGTATTCCAGCATTTTGATACCAATGCTAACGTGGTTACTTGTGGCCTAGTGTTCCAGCATTTTGATACCAATGCTAACGTGGTTACTTGTGGCCTAGTATTCCAGCATTTTGATACCAATGCTAACGTGGTTACTTGTGGCCTAGTATTCCAGCATTTTGATACCAATGCTAACTTGGTTACTTGTGGCCTAGTATTCCAGCATTTTGTTACCAATGCTGACTTGGTTACTTGTGGCCTAGTATTCCAGCATTTTGATACCAATGCTAACGTGGTTACTTGTGACCTAGTATTCCAGCATTTTGATACCAATGCTAACGTGGTTACTTGCTACCTAGTATTCCAGCATTTTGATACCAATGCTAACGTGGTTACTTGCGACCTAGTATTCCAACATTTTGATACCAATGCTAACGTGGTTACTTGTGGCCTAGTATTCCAGCATTTTGATACCAATGCTAACGTGGTTACTTGTGGCCTAGTATTCCAGCATTTTGATACCAATGCTAACGTGGTTACTTGTGGCCTAGTATTTAAAAAAAAAAAGCTTGTCACCACAGATGTGATGTTTGAGAAAAGGGCTTGCAGTAACCAGAAAAGAATCAGAAATGACATTATAAGAGAAAGAGCAGGCACTGAACAAACCCTAATTTACATAGAGAAACAACAAAACTGGTTTGAGAAACAGGAAAATAATTACAGTGCTGCGGTAAATCTGGTAACAAAGAGCCATTGGTGGGGTGTAACGTACTCTCCAACAAAGTATGGTGACTGCTTTACAAACGAGAAACAAAAGAAAATCATGCCGTTTCGGACTAAACGCGGTCCTTTGCAGAAAACGAAAACACAGAAAAGGAAAAGAAAATGAAGAATAATTAAACGACATGTTCTAGAGTAACCAAAACTAGTGGACCTAGAATAGAAAGTGAAATGAACAGAGAAGACGAAGTATTATATTACAAGAAAAGCATTAATTAAAAATAGGAAATAAATGAAATGTCATCATCATCAACGTGTGCCTTCTCCGCAACGAAGGTTGGCTCCCATGGATCGCCATTCTACTTTGTTTCTTGCTTTGATGGTGCAAGCTGTCATAGATTGATTTGACCATCTTTTGATGTTACTTGTCCATGTTAGTCTTGGTCTGCCTCTGCCTCTTTTACCTTGTATTTTCCCTTCCAATATTACTTTTAGTAGGCTGTTGTGTCTTTTAACATGCCCCAAAAATTTCATTTGTCTTGTCTTAATTGTATTTAGTAGTTCTCTTTTTATTTTCAGTTGTTTTAAAACTTTATCGTTTGTTATCTTTTCTTTCCATCCAATTCTACCTATTCTTCTATAAATCCACATTTCAAAGGCTTCAATTTTCTGTTCTGTTTTCTTGTCTAATGTCCATGTTTCTGCACCATACAGGAATATTGAGAAGATGTAACATTTTGCCATTCTTAGTTTCGAAATAAAATGTACAAATTAAATTATGATTGATGGTATAGCAGAGACACAAGAAAACATAGCAGCAGCAGAGGTCAAAAGGAAAACAAAAGACCGCAAATTATATCTTCCCTCGATGTTCAAAGGAATATAAGAAGGAGAAGGAGAAAGAGGAAGTCTGTATTAATATCTTTGACCTGGGGGGTGGGGCGCTGGCTGGCCTAAAGGTACAACGTCGGCTTCAGGACAGAAGACTCGGGTTCAAATCTCACCGGAAGCGGTGGTGATGTTTCAAAAGTAGGAAAACTTAATCCATGGGTTCTTTATGATGTTACCTTCCCCTGATCTCTTGAGTGATGGGATCCGATGTCTAGCCCTCTCGGATAACGGCAATAAACACCAGGTCCCGTGTGCATTACCGCACGCTTAACTCTTTCCATACGTTTCGACGCACAATGCGCCAAGCCGATTTCGGTCATGTACGTTTAGCCGCACGTTTCATTAACAACATCGTTTTTACGATAGCGGCTTGTTAAACCTCTGATCAACGGTTCTATACCAAGCCGGAGAAAAATAATTCCACCATTTTGGAAACAACCGGAAACTTTATATATGGACTGAGCGAATGTTTCCCAATAGAAACTGGGGTTAAACAAGGATGTATTTTATCGCCCTTGTTATTTGGAATTGTTATGGACTTCATAATGAAGAAATGCTGCACTGGTAATAAAGGCATCGAATGGATACAAGGAGACCATTTGGAGGACCTCGACTTTGCTGATGACATAGTTCTCATCAGCAGTCAGATAAAAACGATGCAGGAAAACACAAATGAACTATCATCAATAGCCAGCAAAATTGGGCTTGAGGTCAATCATGAAAAGACTAAAGTCATGAAAAGTTTAATTCCAACAAGTGACAAAATATACATGGAAAACAAACCAGTAGAAGAGATCGATCACTTTATCTATCTTGGAAGTCACATTGATCGAGAAGGGGATACGAGCAAAGAAATTAGAATCAGACTGGCTAAAGCAGCAATGTCTTTCAGAAGCCTTGAAAAGTTGTGGAAATCAAAACTCATTAGCACAAACACAAAACTTAGGCTATTCAAATCAAATGTACTATCAACCCTTACGTATGCGTGTGAAAGCTGGAAAACAACAAGAGATATAGAAACAAAGTTGAACGCATTCGAAAATAAATGTCTAAGGAAAATACTTGGTATAGAATGGAACGAATTCAAAACAAACGAGGAAATTAGAGAAATCGCCAATCAACCACTAATATCTTCAGTAATAAGGAAAAGACGATGGTCATACGTTGGACATGTGATGAGAAGAGATAATAATCGAATAGCAAAGCAAGCCCTCATATGGGAAACAACAGGTAAAAGAAAAAGAGGAAGACCCAGGGAGACACTGAGAAGAACATTGATGAGAGAGGCAAGAGCAGCAGGAATCGGCTCCCTCAATGAGATAGAACTGCTTGCACAGAACAGAGACAGATGGCGAGATTTTATAAAATATCTTTAAAGAAAACTGCTAGAACAAAAATTCATATAGGAGAAGGTGTATCTTGGTCTACGCCCTATGGGCCGGTTACGGCTCGAAAGGTCAATAGATAGATAGATAGACGTTTAGCCGCACAGTGCGTCGGTCACTCTAATTTGATTAGTGTAAATTGTCATCAAACCATATTTTTGTTTTGTTTTGTATCATCTTGATATTCGTAAAATATAATTGCTTGTTTAGCTATCTAAAAATGCATATATAATATGATAAGTGTTAGATAAATATAGGGGTACTGGTTGGTCTCGAGGCAAGACGTCGACCTCGAGACAGAGAGGTTGTTGATTCAAATCCCGGCTGCACTAGTTGGGATTTTTATTTATGATTTCTCTCTGTGGCAACCACCCCTGGTCTCAGCAGCGAGGCCCGGCTTGAAACATCAATTACTCATGTACGGAAAAAAAATATGAGTACCTCCGAAGACTGAGTTATCTGCCTGTGCGGCGAGGGACCCCTGTGAGTCTCTAGGGACTTTGTCAGAGGTAAAAGTTGGCGAATGGAAAAATAAGATAAATATAAACAGGTAGATTAAAGAAGGAGGAACAGAAAATGATGTCATAATAAGGATATCAAAAGCAAGAGGAGCTTTTCTTGCTCTGGGAAACATATGGAAATCCAAAGAAATTAGGTTAAATACTAAAATTACAATCTTCAACTCCAATGTTAAGTGAGTCTTATTATACGGCTGTGAAACGTGGAGAACAACTAAAATGACAATCATGAAAATACAGACTTTCATTAATGGATGCTTATGCAGAATAAAAGGATGGAAATGGCAGGACAAAATCACAAACATAGAATTATGGAAATGTGCCAGTCAAATACCAGTGGATAAAGAGATACAGCGAAGACGATGGTGCTGGATAGGACACATACTGCGCAAGCTAACTGAGAGTACTACACAACAGGCCCTTTTTTGGAACCCCCAGTGAAAAAGATAAAGAAGAAGACTAAGGGATTCTTGGAGAAGACAGGTGGAAGCAGAGATGAAGATGATGGGATGATCTTAAAAGAAAGGCAAGAAACAGAACGATTTGGAAAGTGTTTGTTGAAGACCTATGCTCCACAGGGAGCTGAAAGGTAGAAGAGATTCATTCCACCATTTTGCTACCAATGATAATGTGGTTACTTGCGACCTATAAAAAAAAAGCTTGTCACCACAGATGTGATGTTTGAGAAAAGCGCTTGGAGTAACTAGAAAAGAATCAGAAATGACATTATAAGAGAAAGAGCAGGCACTGAACAAATCCTAAGCTACAAAGAGAAACAACAACAAAAAACTGGTTTGAGAAACAGGAAAATAATTACAGTGCGATGGCGCTGGATAGGACTCACACTGCGGAAGCTACCTGAGAGTATAACACAACCGACCCTTTTTTGAAATCCCCAGTGAAAAAGACAAAGAGGAAGACTAAGGAATTCTTGGAGAAGACAGATAGAAACAGAGTTGAAGATGCTGGGGAAGACATGGAATGATCTTAAAAGAATGGCAAGACACAGAACGGCTTGGAAAGTGTTTGTTGAAGACCTATGCTCCACAGGGAGTTGAAAGGTAGAAGTTGACGATTTATATTTGAAAAAAATAAACATGAACAAATTATTCTCTGAAATCTCTACAGCTAAATTGATAAAAACCTTCCGTACTGAAAGAGTTAAGCTCCCTTGTCTGTAAAAATATATAAAAAAGAGTAGGACACAAATATGGCCGCCGACGGGGCAAATTTCTCAGCAGAAACACCTACCGCAACATGGATCACAGGCCGTGCTATGGAGTTCGTGCACGTTGGACAGGATTTTTTATCGAGATTCTCAAGGGGGATGTCGGGGCACCTATGGGTTCGTTCGGTGTGCAGTCACGATGACCCTAACAACAAACAAACCTTTGACCCGTTTTTCTTATCGAGGACGGTTAACTTCGACATTCAGACTTTTCCGGCCGACTACAATCGAGCCCCTAAAAGTGTTTTATTATTGAGCTGGGACTCTCTTGCTTGTCTTTTGTTAACTTCCCACTCATCCATAAATTAGAATTGCCACGCCATTCATGCAAAAACAATGTCAATTTCTCTTTACCTGAGAAACAAAACAAAAAAGGACAAAGGTAAACATTGTTAATAACAATGGGGAACACGCAATCTAGAACACGTGACATTTCTACCGGATATGACATCATCAATAATTGCTTGCTAATTGAGGGCCTGAAATCTATGACTTAGGCTAACTGTCGTTGTATTTTTGTTTTTTTTTTGTTGCTTTTTTAGTGATCCGTAAACAGAGGATATAAGAATAAGTAAATTAAGACACCCATTAAACATTAAGATCAAAGATAAAGAAATAAAACAAGTAGAGGAATTAAAGTATTTAGGCACAATGTTCACAGAAGATGGAAAACTAGACAAAGAAATTGACATGAAAATACAAAAAGCAAATGCTGTCACATACCAGCTTTCACCATTGCTAAGACATCCAAACATTTCTATGCCAGCTAAACAACAAATAATTAATAGCATTTTCATACCAACTTTGTGCTATGAAAGCCAAAAAAGGACCCTTTCTAAATCACATTTAAGAAAGATCAATACATGTGAGATGCGTTGCTTGAGAAAAGTAACAAACAACACAAGAAGAGATAGAATACCAAATGAAACCATAAGAAAAATAGTAGGAACAAAACCCTGCCAAGAATATATAGAACAACAACAACTTAAATGGTTTGGTCACCTGGTCAGAATGAATCCTCACCAATCACCATCAAGGGCGTTTTTCTCGAGAATGCATGGAAAAAGACCAAGAGGGAGACCCAAAAGAAGATGGATAGATGCAGTGACAGAGACATGTAACAACAAAGGAAAATCACTAATTCAGACAATTCGAGCAGCACAAGAACGACAAATGATATAAACAACGACACCTTTTAGGTATCAGTGAAAAGGGAAAAGCAGAAGAAGAAGAAGTGATCCGTACCTTTTTGTTGATTTATTGTTGCTGTTTTGCTTTTCTTTATCCATACCTTTTTTATCCATCTCTTGTTACCGTTTCGCCTCTCCTTATTCATACTATTTTGTCTATTTCCTGTTACTATTTTGAACAACCGTTCACGGTATACATTTTTAGTCGTTGATGATCAGACTGTCTGTCAGGAAATGAAAATACGCTCCTGCTCCATCTGGGAATCGAACCCTGAACCATATGATCATCATCATCATCAAGTACCAGGCCTGCTGTAGTAGGTGATCATGTCTCTCCACAACTTTCGATCTCGATAGTTATTTATCATTTCTGTTGTTCGTGCTGAAGTCGGATGTGTTGGGCCGAAAGGCGCAAATATAACAGTTATACTGTAAACCACAACACAACGCAGACACGCCAACTTAACGTCCTTTTAAGGGCGGATGACGACGAGGAATTCTACAGTCTACGAATACTCTAGAATACTTTAGTCATGGGACGAACGCAAGCAAGCAAGCATTTCTGTTATTGACCTTCTGCCAAGCCATTCTCTTAAGCTGTCTGGTATGTTTTCTCTTTGCTTCCCTCTATCTCTTCGTCTCTCAATTTTCCCAGTTGTTACAATATATTCCAGTTCTCTTCTCATTACATGGCCAAAAAATGATTATTGTTTTCTTCCTAATACTGGAAATTAGCTCTCTTTTTGCTTTGGCCTCTTTCGGAACGTTTTCATTACTCTTCTTAGCTGTCCATGGTATTCTCAACATTCTTCTGTAAAACCACATTTCTACATAAGATCAGACGTGTAGAAAAGTAACCACCAAACTCAGCTTCTTATTCCTAATATTAAATCTTCCATTTAAGCTTCATTAATCATCATAATAAGCCGTACTAGTTATCATAGGCGATAATGTTCGTCCACAATCTTCTATCCACAGTGCATCTTATCAATTTTGTTGTTAACTGTTTACCATGCCACGACAGCAAGCTATTTATAAAACAGGAGACAAATAATAATAAATGAATATTATTATAGAGGGGAACTTCCGAGGCGATAATCAGCGAATCAATTCAGAGGAAGAGGTATGTTTACAGCACTCGGAAAAAATGACAGATAATCAACAACAGAAAAAAATATGGACCAAAGCAGGATCGAACCCGTACTCAGTGGCACATCGCCTTGCCACGAAAAGCCAAACGCTAGGGAACACTGCCACTCAGCTAACTCTGTAAACAGCTGTAAACATACCTCTTCCTCTGAATTGATTCGCTATTTATAAAATACTATCTTCTCTCTTTTTATTCGCGATTTCTCTTCCTCTGTTTTCTTATGCTAGTTATAAACAAGTATCCAAACTTTCCTATTCTCACGATGTACTCGAAAATTTTCTTTCTGGTATATTTTAGCTTTCTTTTGTGCTGTCCTCTTTGAGGATTCCCTCTTTGGTTTGTTTTAGCTGTAGGATAAATCTCAACATTCTTCTGAGATATCACATCTCTGTGACGTCTAATAATTTTTTCCTCTATTTGACTACTGTCCATGATACGATTCCACAGGTCTAAATTAGCTTTATGCAGAACCGATGAACTCTCTTTTCCCTTTTAATTAAAATATATTTGTTGCACAAGATATGTTATTTAACGTACAAATATGAATGTTTTAATCATTATACAGCTGGTTGGAGATTTCTAAGCAGAAACCTGAAGTATGGGAGCGGAGATTGAGCTGGAAGTACTGGCCCTATGACACGTAGCAGCAAGTGCTGGCCTTATGACGTGTAGCAGCAAGTGCTGGCCTTATGACGTGTAACAGCAAGTGATTGTTCCATGACGTGTAGCAGCAAGTGCTGATCTTATGACGTGTAGCAGCAAGTGCTGATCTTATGACGTGTAGCAGCAAGTGCCGGCCTTATGACGTGTAACAGCAAGTGCTGGCCTTATGACGTGTAACAGCAAGTGCCGGCCTTATGACGTGTAACAGCAAGTGCCGGCCTTATGACGTGTAACAGCAAGTGATTGTCCCATGACGTGTAGCAACAAGTGCTGCCCCCATGACATGTAGCAACAAGTGATTGCCACATGACGTGTAGCTGCACACGCTGCCTTCATGATGTGCAGCAGCAAGTGATTGCTCCATGACATGTAGCTGCAAGTGCTGCACTCATGACGTGTAGCAGCAATTGATTGTCTCATGACATGTAGCTGCAAGTGCTGCCCTCATGACGTGTAGCAGCAAGTGTTTGCCCCATGTCATGTAGCAGCAAGTACTGGCCTTATGACGTGTAGCAGCAAGTGCTGGCCTTATGACGTGTACCAGCTAGTGCTGGCCTCATGCCATGTAGCTGCAAGTGCCCTCATGACGTGTAGCAGCAAGACATAATTGTTGTAGTAGCTACTGTTGTTGCTATAATCATCATCAATGCACACAGAACGAATCCGTAGGTGCTCCGACACGCAATCGAGAATCTTGAGAAAGTCTGATGAGAATCCACATTGACGTGCACGAGCTCCGTTGTACGGCCACGGTGTAATTATGTTTCTGCTGATAATATTTCCTACACTGCGGACACATTTATTACCAAAGTTTTTCGATTTTAACTGCCTAGAGTTGTTTCTTTTGTACGCGAGTACACGCGAGACCTAGAATTTATTGCCGTTAACCAAGAGGGCTAGTAACCAGATCTCATTACACAAAAGATCAGTAGAGCTACGGATTAATTTGTCCTATTTTTTTAAAAGCTAAGACAGCTAAGAAGAGTAATGAAGATGTTCTGAGAGAGGTCAAAGCAAAAAGAGAGCTAATTTGCAATATTAGGAAGAAACAATCATCATTTTTTGGCCATGTAATGAGAAGAGAACAACTGGAATATATTGTAACAACTGGAAAAATTGAGAGACGAAGAGATAGAGGAAGCAAAGAGTGAAAATACCAGACAGTTTAAGAGAATGGCTTGGCAGAACGTCAACAACAGACATGATAAAAAGCTGTCGAGATCGAAAGTTGTGGAGAGACATGATCACTTACGCCAGCAGGCGCGGTATTGGATGATGATGGATGTTTTTTGAAAAAAAATTATCCACCGCTTCTGGAAAGCTTTGAGTCCATGTCTTTTCTGTCTAGAGGCCAACGCCGTACATCTAGACTACCCAGTCCATCTATATCAAAGCTTTGGATGTCGCAGAGAAAAAAACAAGTTTTCGACAGGAGGCGGGTGACATTAAGCCTGACATATCGAACAACTCATGTTGATGTGCTGCCCACGTGACACAGATGCTTGTAGCTGCGACCGAATTGATAGGCTGGTTTCTCGGATGCGCATCTGGTGGGGATGATGATGATGGTGGTGGACATGCGCTATGGTCCTGTTTTTAAAGCTCTCAGTGATTGGGTGGTAGGTAATGCCCTCAACAGTTGAATGTTGGATACTGCCCTCAATAATTGATTGTTAGATAATGTCCTCACTAAAAGAATGTTGGATACTGTCCTCAATAACTGATTGTTAGATAATGTCCTCACTAAAAGAATGTTGGATACTGCCCTCAATAATTGATTGTTAGATAATGTCCTCACTAAAAGAATGTTGGATACTGTCCTCAGTGACTAAATGTTGGATACTGTCCTCAATAACTGATTGTTAGATAATGTCCTCACTAAAAGAATGTTGGATACTGTCCTCAGTGACTAAATGTTGGATACTGCCCTCAATAACTGATTGTTAGATAATGTCCTCACTAAAAGAATGTTGGATACTGTGCTCAGTGACTAAATGTTGGATACTGCCCTCAATAACTGATTGTTAGATAATGTCCTCACTAAAAGAATGTTGGATACTGCCGTCAATAACTAATTGTTAGATAATGTCCTCAGTAACTGAATGTTGGATACTGTCCTCAGTAACTGAATGTTGGATACTGTCCTCAGTAACTGAATGTTGGATACTGTCCTCAGTAACTGAATGTTGGATAATGTCCTCAGTAACTGAATGTTGGATACTGTCCTCAGTAACTGAATGTTGGATACTGTCCTCAGTAACTAAATGTTGGATACTGTCCTCAGTGACTGAATGTTGGATACTGTCCTCAGTAACTGAATGTTGGATACTGTCCTCAGTGACTGAATGTTGGATACTGTCCTCAGTGACTGAATGTTGGATACTGTCATCAGTAATTGAAAGTTGGATACTGTCCTCAGTGACTGAATATTGGATACTGCCCTCAGTGACTGAATGTTGGATACTGTCCTCAGTGACTGAATGTTGGATACTGTCCTCAGTGACTTAATGTTGGATACTGCCCTCAGTGACCAAATGTTGGATACTGTCCTCAGTAACCGAATGTTGGATACTGTCCTCAGTGACTAAATGTTGGATACTGTCCTCAGTAACTAAATGTTGGATACTGTCCTCAGTGACTAAATGTTGGATACTGTCCTCAGTAACTGAATGTTGATACTGTCCTCAGTGACTAAATGTTGGATACTGTCCTCAGTAACTGAATGTTGGATACTGTCCTCAGTAACTGAATGTTGGATACTGTCCTCAGTAACTGAATGTTGGATAATGTCCTCAGTAACTGAATGTTGGATACTGTCCTCAGTAACTGAATGTTGGATACTGTCCTCAGTAACTAAATGTTGGATACTGTCCTCAGTGACTGAATGTTGGATACTGTCCTCAGTAACTGAATGTTGGATACTGCCCTCAGTGACTGAATGTTGGATACTGTCCTCAGTGACTGAATGTTGGATACTGTCATCAGTAATTGAAAGTTGGATACTGTCCTCAGTGACTGAATGTTGGATACTGCCTTCAGTGACTGAATGTTGGATACTGTCCTCAGTGACTGAATGTTGGATACTGTCCTCAGTGACTAAATGTTGGATACTGCCCTCAGTGACCAAATGTTGGATACTGTCCTCAGTAACCGAATGTTGGATACTGTCCTCAGTGACTAAATGTTGGATACTGTCCTCAGTAACTAAATGTTGGATACTGTCCTCAGTGACTAAATGTTGGATACTGTCCTCAGTAACTGAATGTTGGATACTGTCCTCAGTGACTAAATGTTGGATACTGTCCTCAGTAACTGAATGTTGGATACTGTCCTCAGTGACTGAATGTTGGATACTGCCCTCAGTAACTGAATGTTGGATACTGTCCTCAGTAACTGAATGTTGGATACTGTCCTCAGTAACTGAATGTTGGATACTGTCCTCAGTGACTAAATGTTGGATACTGTTCTCAGTAACTGAATGTTGGATACTGTCCTCAGTGACTAAATGTTGGATACTGTCCTCAGTAACTGAATGTTGGATACTGTCCTTAGTACCTAAATGTTGGATACTGTCCTTAGTAACTAAATGTTGGATACTGTTCTCAGTAACTGAATGTTGGATACTGTCCTCAGTGACTAAATGTTGGATACTGTTTTCAGTAACTAAATGTTGGATATTGTCATCAGTAACTAAATGTTGGATATTGTCCTCAGTAACTGAATGTTGGATACTGTCCTCAGTGACTGAATGTTGGATACTGTCCTCAGTAACTAAATGTTGGATATTGTCCTCAGTAACTGAATGTTGGATACTGTCCTCAGTGACTGAATGTTGGATACTGTCCTCAGTGACTGAATGTTGAATACTGTTCTCAGTGACTGAATGTTGGATACTGTCCTCAGTGACTGAATGTTGAATACTGTCCTCAGTGACAGAATGTTGGATACTGTCCTCAGTGACTGAATGTTGGATACTGTCCTCAGTAACTAAATGTTGGATACTGTCCTCAGTGACTAAATGTTGGATACTGTCCTCAGTAACTGAATGTTGGATACTGTCCTCAGTGACTAAATGTTGGATACTGTCCTCAGTAACTGAATGTTGGATACTGTCCTCAGTGACTGAATGTTGGATACTGCCCTCAGTAACTGAATGTTGGATACTGTCCTCAGTAACTGAATGTTGGATACTGTCCTCAGTAACTGAATGTTGGATACTGTCCTCAGTGACTAAATGTTGGATACTGTTCTCAGTAACTGAATGTTGGATACTGTCCTCAGTGACTAAATGTTGGATACTGTCCTCAGTAACTGAATGTTGGATACTGTCCTTAGTACCTAAATGTTGGATACTGTCCTTAGTAACTAAATGTTGGATACTGTTCTCAGTAACTGAATGTTGGATACTGTCCTCAGTGACTAAATGTTGGATACTGTTTTCAGTAACTAAATGTTGGATATTGTCATCAGTAACTAAATGTTGGATATTGTCCTCAGTAACTGAATGTTGGATACTGTCCTCAGTGACTGAATGTTGGATACTGTCCTCAGTAACTAAATGTTGGATATTGTCCTCAGTAACTGAATGTTGGATACTGTCCTCAGTGACTGAATGTTGGATACTGTCCTCAGTGACTGAATGTTGAATACTGTTCTCAGTGACTGAATGTTGGATACTGTCCTCAGTGACTGAATGTTGAATACTGTCCTCAGTGACAGAATGTTGGATACTGTCCTCAGTGACTGAATGTTGGATACTGTCCTCAGTGACTAAATGTTGGATACTGTCCTCAGTGACTGAATGTTGGATACTGTCCTCAGTGACTGAATGTTGAATACTCTTCTCAGTGACTGAATGTTGGATACTGTCCTCAGTGACTGAATGTTGAATATTGTTCTCAGTGACTGAATGTTGGAAACTGTCCTCAGTGACTGAATGTTGGATACTGTCCTCAGTGACTGAATGTTGGATACTGTCCTCAGTGACTGAATGTTGAATACTGTTCTCAGTAACTGAATGTTGGATACTGTCCTCAGTGACTGAATGTTGGATACTGTCCTCAGTGACTGAATGTTGGATACTGTCCTCAGTGACTGAATGATGGATACTGTCCTCAGTGACCCTTCTTCTTCTACTTCTTTCCTTCCTCATCTGCCTTTCAGCGTCGAGGGGAGATATAATTTGCGGTCTTTTGCTATTCTGTTCGACTCTGCCGCTGTTTTGTTTCCCAGTGCTTCTAATATTCCATCGATCCATCTTTTTCGTGGTCGACCCTTGGGTCTGGTGTTCTCACAACGTTTGTTGAAGGCTCGTTGTGTTGTGTTTTGTTCTTTCTGCCTTGTCACGTGGCCAAACCATTTTATCTGTTGTTTCTTTATATATTCTATGGCGGGGTCTATTCCTAGCTTTTTTCTCAGTTCTTCATTTCTGATCTTATCTCTCATACTGTTTCCTGTCATTCGTCTAACACATTTCATCTCTGTAGAGGTTATTTTCTTATTGTTCTTGCATCTAGGGTCCAGGTCTGGCATTGGTAGCCCAACGTTGGGATGAAGATTGCATTGTATAGTGCTCGTTTTGCCTCCAGAGTTATTTCCTTGTTGGACAATAGTGGTGATAACTGTCCGATGATTTGACAAGCTTTGTTGCATATTGATTCTATCTCTGCCGTTTGAGAATTATCGTTTGTCATTAGACTTCCTAGGTATTTAAATTCCTCTACTTGTTTTAGTTGTCTACCTTCTATAGTTATGTTGATGTTCTGTTTATTTTTGGCGACATTCATGACTTCTGTTTTGTTGATGTTGATTTTCATGTTGTACTTTGTGCCTGAGATGTTGAGTTTGTTTAAGTGTTCTTGTAGGTCTTCTATTGTTTCATGTATCAGTGCCTGATCGTCTGCAAATAGAAGCTCGTTGATCTCCTCTGTCTCTGATGGGTTGGCTAGCTTGCATATATGGTCCATGTGTGTAATAAACAGTAGGGGGGATAGTACGCACCCCTGTCTTACACCTGATCTAACTTCGAAGTGGTCTGTGTAGCCTGCTGCTGTTCTGACCCTGCAGCTGCTGTTGACATAGAGACTTTTAATAAGGTTGATTAGATGTTGGCTTACTCCGTATGTTGTTAGTATCTCCGACAGTTGTTCTCTGTTTACTCTGTCGAATGCTTTTTCCTGGTCAATGAAGGCTATGTATAAGTTTTCATTGTGTTCTGTCATTTTTTTCTGCAAGCTGTTTTAGTGTGAATAGTGCATCGGCACATCCTCTGTTTCTTCGGAACCCCATTTGAGAATCGCTTAACTGCAGTTCTAGTTCCTCAGTGACTGAATGTTGGATACTGTCCTCAGTGACTGAATGTTGGATACTGTCCTCAGTGACTGAATGTTGGATACTGTCCTCAGTGACTGAATGTTGGATACTGTCCTCAGTGACTGAATGTTGGATACTGTCCTCAGTGACTGAATGTTGGATACTGTCCTCAGTGACTGAATGTTGGATACTGTCCTCAGTGACTGAATGTTGGATACTGTCCTCAGTGACTGAATGTTGGATACTGTCCTCAGTGACTGAATGTTGGATACTGTCCTCAGTGACTGAATGTTGGATACTGTCCTCAGTGACTGAATGTTGGATACTGTCCTCAGTAACTGAATGTTGGATACTGTCCTCAGTGACTGAATGTTGGATACTGTCCTCAGTGACTGAATGTTGGATACTGTCCTCAGTGACTGAATGTTAGATACTGTCCTCAGTGACTGAATGTTGGATACTGTCCTCAGTGACTGAATGTTGGATACTGTCCTCAGTGACTGAATGTTGGATACTGTCCTCAGTTATTGACTGTTGGTTGTCGCCCTCTGGGACTGAATGTTAGATACTGTCCTCAGTGACTGAATGTTGGATACTGTCCTCAGTTATTGACTGTTGGTTGTCGCCCTCTGGGACTGAATGTTAGATACTGTCCTCAGTGACTGAATGTTGGATACTGTCCTCAGTTATTGACTGTTGGTTGTCGCCCTCTGGGACTGAATGTTAGATACTGTCCTCAGTGACTGAATGTTGGATAATGTCCTCAGTGACTGAATATTGGATACTCTCCTCAGTTATTGACTGTTGGATACTGTCCTCAGTGACTGCATTTTGAATACTGTTCTCAGTGACTGAATGTTGATTACTGTTCTCAGTGACTGAATGTTGCATACTGTTCTCAGTGACTGAATGTTGGTTGCCGCCCTCTGGGACTGAATGCTAGATACCTCCCTCAGAGATTGAATGTTGGACACTTTCCACAGTGATCGACGTGTAATCGATGAGTAATCGATGAGTAATTGATGAGTAATTGACGTTTCAAGCTGAACGTCGCTGCTGAGACCATTGGCAGTTACCCCGCAGAGAGAAGTCGCAAATAAAACTCCCAACTGCTGCAGCCGGGATTTGAAATCATAATCTCTCTGTCTTGAGACCGGCGTCTTGCCTCGAGACCACCCAGTCCCGAATGTTGGATATAGTCCTCAGTTATTGAATGTTGGGTATATATTATAGTGATTGAATGTTGGATATATATTCATCAGTGTGTGAATATTGGATACTATCCTTAGTGACTGAATGTTGAAAATAACCATCAGTGATTGAATGTTGGGTATATACTACACAGTGATTAAATGTTGGATATATATTCAGCAGTGATTGAATGTTGGATACTATCCTTAGTGACTGAATGTTGAAAATAAACCTCAGTGATTGGATGGTGGATACAGTCCTCAGTGATTGAATGTTGGCATAACTCCCCAGCTATTGAATTTTGTATTTCGTATGACAGGCAACAGTTGGCTGTGTTCACTTTCTGCGCGGTTTCGCCTTATGTCTTTTGGCGTGTGCTGAGACTGCTACGATGGGGACTACAGTTATCTTGCGCTGTTTGGGAGATGAAATTCGGATGATTACGCTGGTACGGGCGGTTGAGCAATTATGGATTTTAATTCGTTTGCAGTGATACCGGGGCCTTCCATAACCAAATAACCATAACCAAATATTACCCTCAGCGTCTGATTGCCAGATATAATTTTCTTCGATTGAATGTTAAATATAGCCTTCTACGATTGAATATTAGATAAATAGCCTAACAAGACTATCTGATAAAGCCCACAGAGTCTGAATGTTACACAACAACACGACTATCAATAAGGATATAAGGATACAATCCTGAGATTGAAAATGCACTGAGTACATCGTGGAACCGTAATAATGACAACCTAACAAGCAGGGCGTGTACACAACCACGTAGCTACTGTTAACTGTGACGACTATCTCGTATCATAACGCTGAGTATTATCTGCTGAAAGTTACAGAGCATTTATTGATTTACCCACAGTTCTGTGATATAAGTTATAACAAGAAACAACGAGGGTTGTTTATGGTTATTGTTATGGAAGGCGCCGGTATCACTGCAAACGAATTAACATCCATAATTGCCCAACCGCCCGTGCCAGTGGAATCAGCCGAATTAATATCTCATTTCACAAATAAAGAAAGGTAGCTGGAGTCCACTTCATAGCAGCTACAGCACACGCCAAATGACATAAGGCGAAACCGCACAGAAAGTAACCACATCCACCTGTTCCCCGCCATACGATATGATCATTCATCGTAAGCAATCAGAAAATCGAAACACGATCCGGATGTAAAACACAGCTCACGGTGTGCACATAGCACTAAACTCAGTAGCTCCGGCTATTCACGTTCATTGGATTTCATTCATGCGTTCATTTTCATGAAACATGTTCATTGTTGTTATTTTAATGTTTTTATGTCACAAACAAACAAATGAAAAGACGATTAGAGGCTACAGAGATGGGATTTCTCAGAAGAATGTTGAAAGTTCCCTGTACAGCTAAAAAGACCAATGAGGAAATTCTCAAAGAGGCCAACACAAAAAGGGAGCTCCTGAAAAAAAAACATCAGAAAGAAACAAACAATATTTTTTCGAGCACATCATGAGAAGAAGAAAGTTGGAGTACTTGGTTACAATTTGCAAAATACAGGGAAAGAGAAATTGCGGGCGACAAGGAGAGAAAGTACTAGATGGCTTGGTGTCATGGCATGGAAAAGTCAACACAGCACTGATACGATGCACGGTAGAAAGAAGATTGTGGAAGGACATGATCACCTACGTCAACCAGTATGGCACATGATGATGTTACAAAATAAAAGATATTTTCGTTTCGTTTAATATGGAGCAGCACTAAAAGGTTATACCTAAGCTTGCCAGACCATAGAGCAGCTGTCACTGGCCAACAAGGACACTGCACTAGAGGCAAAACGGGCACTAGAGGCAAAACGGGCACTCCACAAAACAATCTTTATAAAGTTGTGCTACCATTGTTGGACCTGGACGCTGGACTCAAGAACAATAAACAACATAGCCAATACGGAAATTAAATGTGTCAGACACATGGCAGGAAATAACCTGAGAGATAAGATCAGAAATAAGGAACTGAGAAAAAAGCTGGGAGTAATTTTAGTCAATAAGTACATAAAGAAACAGCAGATGAAATGGTTTGACAAGGCGATAAGGAATCTGCGAAAACACCAGACCTAAGGTCGACCAAGAAAAAGATGGATTCGTGGAATATTAGAAACACTAGGAAACAACAGGAGAAGCCAACAGAAGAGAAAAATACCGTAAACTGTATTTCTCCTCGACGCTGAAAGGCATATGAGGGAGGAAAGAAGAAGATTAAAATTTCCTCAGAGTTTTGGTCGACCCATAACTCAAACGGCAGATGCGATCTTCGGTTTTAACCAAAGAGCTAGGGTTACAAGTGCTGGAATATCGAGTCTAATGGAATAAAAACATATTTGTTTATGATTTGTCTTAAATCTTATAAAATAGGGCGAGCAAATACGTAAACAAGAATCAAAGGTTTGCATGGGGAGTTATGTACGATTGTGTCTATATTTGAACACATTTATTTGTGCCTGGTCTTGTGACAAACAATCTCCACAGTGGTTCTGTGTGCATGAACCGGCAGGTCGCTGAGGACAACATGGCTGGGGTATAGAAATGCATGTTCTACGCAAGAAGTTCTTGAATTATTTCTGAAGCCACAAATTATGTGTCAAGTATTCTTATGCTCTTTCTTGTCGTTTGCTGGAGCTGACGAACCAGCCAGTGGTCGTCATGCCTAATGACATCCTGCGGTGCTACAGCAAAAATGTTGCACCCTGGTTCGGTCCGTTGCTATCCTTCAGTGATTACCTCAGCAAAGCTTCAGATCATGGATCACAGCCTCCACTGTTCACCTTTATCTTTTTACTGTTCACCTTTATCTTTTTACTGTTCACCGTCAGTTTATCATCGGTCTTATCTTTTTTGTTCTTTATCTTTCCTCTTCAAGACAGTTCTTTCCATAGTTTTTATCATTCTTCTGAGAATATTACTTATCCAGCTCCACGTTCTTTCTTTCTTTATTCTCTTTCTTTCTTTCTCTCTCTCTTTCTTTCTTTCTTTCTTGCTTTCTTTCTTTCCTTCTTTCTTTCTTTCTTTCTTTCTCCTTCCTTCCTTCTTTCTTTCTTTCTTTCTATTTCTTTCTTTCTTTCGTACTTTTTTCTTTTTATTTCTTTCTTTCATTCTTTATATTTCTTTTTTCCATTTCTTTGCTTTTTTTCTTTCTTTCTATTTTTTCTTTCTATTTCTTTCTTTCTTTCTATTTCTTTCTTTACTTTCTTTCTATTTCTTTCTTTACTTTCTTTCTATTTCTTTCTTTCCTTTTTACCCGAAAACGACTAAAGAAATAAATAGTCCCCTTCGCCATACGGCTTTTAAAGTACGTGAAATGGACGTAGACGCGTTCTGTTGTGTTATGTAGTATAATTGTAACATTTGCGTCTTTTGCCCCAGTACATCCGACATTATTTTGTCTTCTGAGTACCGTGTTGCCTCCTTTCTATACCTACTCACTTGGCCAGACAGGCTATTATTTTCTCAATTGACCCACGAAAAAGTGGTGTAGGATCTGAACAGTTTCGATTCACCGGTCTGAAGGAAGCAGTCAGATATGAGTCTACGACCACGCTGAGCCATGTTTTAGAGGCTTTGACCCGTATTACCTTTAAATTTGGATCATTTCCAACTGGTTGAACTTTTTTACTATCTTACTCAAGCATGAATTATCACTCATCATCAAGTACTGGGCCTGCTGGCGTAGGCGATCATGTCTTTCCACAGCTTTCGATCTCGACAGTTATTTATCATTTCTGTTGTTGACCTTCTACCAAGCCATTCTCTTAAGCTGTCTGGTAGCTTTTCTCTTTGCTTCCCTCTATCTCATCGTCCCTCAATTTGTCCAGTTGTTACAATATATTCCAGTTGTTCTCTTCTCATTACATGATCAAAAAATGATAATTGTTTCTTCCTAATATTGGAACTTAGCACTCTTTTTGCTTTGACCTCTTTCAGAGCGTTTTCATTACTCTTCTTAGCTGTCCATGGTATTATCAACATTCTTCTGTTAAACCACATTTCTGCAGACTCCAGTGATTTTCTTGTCTGTTGTCATATTGTCCATGATTCACATCCATATGTTAAGACTGGCTCTACATAACATTTAAGAGCTCTTTTAATGGCCGCCTCCAAGTCTCAAGACGTGCGGGCAATATTTTATTATTACCCATACCTTTTTCTCTGGGACTTCACGTGACCTCTATAATTTGGTGCTGGAATGTTTCTTTTATTTCTGGAACTCAAAGGCGGCCTTGTGTGATACCGTCCATATTATCCAAAAAATGTGTCGTGATCATGGAAGGATATAGTCATAACAGTCAGTTCATGAATTCATGAACATGTTTGTTTTTGATTTATGTGCAAACTATATGTTGGATTGCAGTGATTTTTTGTATGCAGACTTAGAATATACATTCTTCATCCCAATGTTGTGCTACCAATGCCAGACCTGGACTCTAGATGCAAGAACAATAAGAAAAATAACCTTTACTGAGATTAAATGTGTTAAACGAATGACAGGAAACAGTCTGAGAGATTACATCAGAAATGAAGAACTGAGAAAAAAGCTAGGAATATCCCCCACCGTAGAATATATAAGGAAACAACAGATAAAATGGTTTGGCCACGTGATAAGGCAGATCAATCCAAACACAACACAACGAGCCCTCAATAAACGTTGCGAGAATACCAAACCCAATAGTCGACCACATAAAAAGATGGATCGATGGAATATTAGAAGCACTAGGAAACATAACATCAGCAGAGGCGAACAGGAGAGCAAAAGACCGCAAATTATATCTCCCCTCGACGCTGAAAGGCAGATGAGGAAGGGAAAAAAAGAATAATAATAAGAAGAGACATTTGATCTAGTTTGCAAGATTTCTTCTTTTTGCTATATTAAAATCGAGCTCACGCAATTGGACATAATTTTGGCAGATCTACGGTGCTCTGTTGTCTTGTTCTAAAAATAGTTTTGTTTTCACATTCAAACAGACCAAAGAAGTACACATTTTTTTATTTCCCTGTGCTCAAATTCGACTTTTAGTTGAAGCTGGTAAACAGTAACGTACTAATGCGAAGCAGCCGTTCATGTCATATGTATATTCTGTTACTATTGTGAAGTTGTAGTGGAATAATGTTGGCTTCCAAAAACTGACATTGATATGATCATGGGTTTGAAATGCAAATTTATAATTATACACAAGGTTACTGACTTACTATACTAGCACTTTCGCGGGCAATCGAAGATGCGTCATTTATGTTGCAATATTCATGACCCAGAGAGAAGAATGCAACTGGCACTTGGTCTAGATAGATCATTCTTTTCCCGTTGGAATTAAACAAGACTCAGAGAGCACTCATGCCACGCAAGGAAGAAAAGGGAAAGTTTACGACAAAAAGATCAAAGGAATTAGCTGATGTGCAAAATCCGTTGTATCAGTTGAATAAAGATAAGCAATATGTTTGCGTCATGGATATTCTAAAGCTGCATGCAAAAAATCACTGCGAACTAACGACTAGTTTTCATGCAAATCTAAAGCAAACGTGTTCATGAATGTATAAACATACTTTAAACCATATTCCCATACTCTAACAAGGCAGGGGAGAGAACTGTCCCTTACAATATTTTCTTTAATGACCAATGGTCCTATTAACAGATCTTGTGACCGAATTTACACTCAAACTCTTTGATCGTTCCCAGACACAGTTGCAGGAACCTATTTTAAGAGGTTCAGAGGTTCGTTGAGCCCCAAGCGGCATCCATCAGAAAGGAAAAACATCGCATTATCTTGGAAGTGAACCGTAGCCTTTCTGGTCAATAATAGGCAAACTAAACACTCAGTACATGTGGGTTTAGTCATCGTTGTACTCGGAAATTAGTCATCGTTGTACTAGGACATTAGTCATTGTTGTACTCGGACATTAGTCATTGTTGTACTAGGACATTAGTCATCGTTGTACTCGGACATTAGTCATCGTTGTACTAGGACATTAGTCATTGTTGTACTCGAATATTAGTCATCGTTGTACTAGGACATTAGTCATTGTTGTACTCGAATATTAGTCATCGTTGTACCCGAACATTAGTCATCGTTGTACTCGGACATTAGTCATTGTTGTACTCGAATATTAGTCATCGTTGTACTCGGACATTAGTCATTGTTGTACTCGAATATTAGTCATCGTTGTACTAGGACATTAGTCATTGTTGTACTCGGACATTAGTCATCGTTGTACTCGAACATTAGTCATCGTTGTACTCGGACATTAGTCATCGTTGTACTCAAACATTAGTCATAGTTGTACTAGGACATTAGTCATTGTTGTACTCGAATATTAGTCATAGTTGTACTCGGACATTAGTCATTGTTGTACTAGGACATTAGTCATTGTTGTACTCGAATATTAGTCATCGTTGTACTCGGACATTAGTCATAGTTGTACTAGGATATTAGTCATTGTTGTACTCGAACATTAGTCATCGTTGTACTAGGACATTAGTCATCGTTGTACTAGGACATTAGTCATTGTTGTACTCGAACATTAGTCATCGTTGTACTAGGACATTAGTCATTGTTGTACTCGGACATTAGTCATCGTTGTACTCGAACATTAGTCATTGTTGTACTCGAACATTAGTCATCGTTGTACTAGGACATTAGTCATCGTTGTACTAGGACATTAGTCATCGTTGTACTAGGACATTAGTCATTGTTGTACTCGAACATTAGTCATCGTTGTACTAGGACATTAGTCATTGTTGTACTCGGACATTAGTCATCGTTGTACTAGGACATTAGTCATTGTTGTACTCGAATATTAGTCATCGTTGTACTAGGACATTAGTCATCGTTGTACTAGGACATTAGTCATTGTTGTACTAGGACATTAGTCATTGTTGTACTCGGACATTAGTCATTGTTGTACTAGGACATTAGTCATCGTTGTACTCGGACATTAGTCATCGTTGTACTAGGACATTAGTCATCGTTGTACTCGAACATTAGTCATCGTTGTACTAGGACATTAGTCATCGTTGTACTAGGACATTAGTCATCGTTGTACTCGAACATTAGTCATCGTTGTACTAGGACATTAGTCATCGTTGTACTAGGACATTAGTCATTGTTGTACTCGAACATTAGTCATCGTTGTACTAGGACATTAGTCATTGTTGTACTCTGACATTAGTCATCGTTGTACTCGGACATTAGTCATTGTTGTACTGGAATATTAGTCATTGTTGTACTAGGACATTAGTCATCGTTGTACTAGGACAGTAGTCATTGTTGTACTCTGACATTAGTCATCGTTGTACTCGGACATTAGTCATTGTTGTACTGGAATATTAGTCACCGTTGTACTATGACATTAGTCATCGTTGTACTAGGACAGTAGTCATTGTTGTACTCGGACATTAGTCACTGTTGTACTAGGACATTAGTCATTGTTGTACTAGGACATTAGTCACCGTTGTACTAGGACATTAGTCATCGTTGTACTAGGACATTAGTTATCGTTGTACTAGGACATTATTCATCGTTGTAATCGGACATTAGTCATCGTTGTACTCAGACATTAGTCACTGTTATACACGGACATTGACTATTGTTGTACTCGGACATTAGTCACCGTTGTGCTCGGATATTAGTCACTGTTATATACGGACATTAGTCACTGTTATACACGGACATTAATCACTGTTACACACGGACATCAGTCACTGTTATACACGAACATTAGTCACTGTTGTACACGGACATTAGTCAACGTTGTGCTCGGACATTAGTCACTGTTATACAAGGACATTAGTCACTGTTATACACGGACATTAGTCACCGTTGTGCTCGGATATTAGTCACTATTATACACGGACATTAGTCACTGTTGTACACGGACATTAGCCGCTGTTGTACACGTAATTCGCCACTGTTGTAGACGGACATTAGTCACTGTTATACACGGACATTAGTCACTGTTGTGCACGGACATTAGTCACTGTTGTACACGGACATTAATCACTGTTCTAGTCGGATATTAGCCAACATTGTACTCAGGCATTAGCCACCTTTATATTCGGTATTAGCTACAGTTTAGTGAGCCGCGATAGCTCAGTGAACTATACTACAAAAGACAAGGGGTAGGGTTCGATCCTAACCGACAGCTTCCGGGTTCACCCAGCCTTAAATGGGTACAGGATTTTTTTCTGGGGAAGTAAAGCAGCATGGGCGTAAAACCGACCACATTACCCTAAAAACTATGTGCTGAAAATCTGTAAAATTTATGGTCACTAACACTGTATTCCCTATACGCCACTTGGCGTGATGGAGGCTCTTTACTTTTGTTTTTTTTACTTATTAGCTACAGTTGTACTCGGATATTAGCCAAAACTGTACTCCGGCATTTACTTGAGAGTGTCTGGTGGGACTGAACCATGGACTTATTATGACCACAGCCAAGGCGATAGCCAAGCAAGCAAATTAAACGACTGGTGCTTTCATCAATTGTTAAAGCAATTAAAAATAAGAGGTGCGCGAGAGGGGATTAAGGATATAACTTTAAATATAGATAATGAATGGAAGACAACAAGGGAATAGCAAAACAAGCTCTCAAATGAAAAAAAAAACGGTAAAAGAAAAAGAGACCAACCTGGGGAACCAATAAAAAGAACACTGAGGCGAGGGGCAATAACAGCGTGGATCAGATCCCTTTCCGAGACTGAACAATTCGCCCAGAACAGAGATGCATGGCGAGATACAGTGAGGGCCCTGTGCAAGGTCTGATATTCATAGCAAAGATCGTCGGACACATGAGGTCTAGAATTTTTCCCAGAGGTGTCGTATTGGGCTCGAAAGGACAATGGACAGACAGACAGACAGAGAGGCACGTAGGCAGACAGACAGACAGACAGACGGACAGAGAGGCAGGCAGGCAGGGAGACAGACAGACAGACAGATGGACAGACAGAAAGAAAAACAGATAGACAGATAGACAGACAGACATATAGACAGGCAGACAGACAGACAAACAGACAAACAGATAGACAGACAGACAGATAGACAGGCAGGCAGACAGATAGACAAGCAGGCAGGCAGGCAGACAGACAGACAGACAAACAGACAGACAGATAGACAGGCAGGCAGGCAGACAGACAGACAGACAAACAGACAGACAGACAAATATAAAAATAAATACATGACAACATTTAAAATGCTAGTAAACTCATACAAAATACATTCTCTCACTCATACAAACACTTCACACAGCCTTAAATAGGTTCCGTATTTTTTTCTGGGAAAGTAAAGCAGCACGGGCGTAATACTGACCACATTACCCCACAAATCATGTGCTGTAGATGTTTAAAAATTATGGTCATTAACACAATATTCCCTATATGCCACTTCGCGTGACGGGACTCTTTATTTTAAATTACATCAATACTGGCGTTATGCTGGCCACGTTACCCCATTCATGTGTCAACTGTCATTGAAGAAGAATGAACATCATTTTTTTCCCATTCTCCACAGTCAATGGCGAGTAGCCGTTGTGTTTCTGACTTTTAACTTATGAACAAGCAAGATTTATGGTAACTTGACTTTAGATATATAGACGCACGGATGTCAACTTGTTTGTCAAGATTGCTAATCTCAACTTGTTTGTCAAGATTGCTGATCAAAACTTGTTTGTCAAGATTGCTAATCTCAACCTGTTTGTTAAGATTGCTAATCTCAACTTGTTTGTCAAGATTGCTAACCTCAACCTGTTTTTCAAGATTGCTGATCAGAACTTGTTTGTCAAGATTGCTGATCAAAACTTGTTTGTCAAGATTGCTGATCTCAACTTGTTTGTCAAGATTGCTGATCAAAACTTGTTTGTCAAGATTGCTGATCAAAACTTGTTTGTCAAGATTGCTGATCAAAACTTGTTTGTCAAGATTGCTGATTTCAACTAGTTTGTCAATATTGCTAATCTCGACTTGTTTGTCAAGATTGCTGATCTCAACTTGTTTGTCAAAATTGCTAATCTCAACCTATTTGTCAAGATTGCTGATCAAAACTTGTTTGTCAAGATTGCTGATCTCAACTTGTTTGTCAAGATTGCTGATCTCAACTTGATTGTCAAGATTGCTGATCTCAACTTGTTTGTCAAGATTGCTGATCTCAACTTGTTTGTCAAGATTGCTAATCTCAACATGTTTGTCAAGATTGCTGATTTGAACTTGCTTGTCAAGTTTGCTGATCTCAACTTGTTTGTCAAGATTGTTGATCTCAATTTGTTTGTCAAGATTGCTAATCTCAACATGTTTGTCAAGATTGCTAATCTCAACTTGTTTGTCAAGATTGCTAATCTCAACTTGTTTGTCAAGATTGCTAATCTCAACTTGTTTGTCAAGCTTGAAGATCTCAACTTGTTTGTCAAGATTGCTAATCTCAACATGGTTGTCAAGATTGCTGATCTGAACTTGTTTGTCAAGATTGCTAATCTCAACCTGTTTGTCAAGATTACTAATCTCAACTTGTTTGTCAAGATTGCTAATCTCAACATGTTTGTCAAGATTGCTAGTCTCAACTTGTTTGTCAAGATTGCTAATCTCAACATGTTTGTCAAGATTGCTAAACTCAACTTGTTTGTCAAGATTGCAGATCGCAACTTGTTTGTCAAGATTGCAGATCTCAAATTGTTTGTCAAGATTGCAGATCTCAACTTGTTTGTCAAGATTGCTAATCTCAACGTGTTTGTCAAGATTGCTAATCTCAACTTGTTTGTCAAGATTGCAGATCTCAACTTGTTTGTCAAGATTGCAAATCTCAACTTGTTTGTCAAGATTGCAGATCTCTACTTGTTTGTCAAGATTGCTAATCTCAACATGGTTGTCAAGATTGCAGATCTCAACTTGTTTGTCAAGATTGCTGATCTCAACTTGTTTGTCAAGATTGCTAATCTCAACATGGTTGTCAAGATTGCAGATCTCAACTTGTTTGTCAAGATTGCTAATCTCAACATGGTTGTCAAGATTGCTGATCTCAACTTGTTTGTCAAGATTGCTGATCTCAACTTGTTTGTCAAGATTGTTAATCTCAATTTGTTTGTCAAGATTGCTAATCTCAACATGGTTGTCAAGATTGCAGATCTCAACTTGTTTGTCAAGATTGCTGATCTCAACTTGTTTGTCAAGATTGCAGATATCAACTTGTTTGTCAATATTGCAGATCTCAACTTGTTTGTCAATATGGCTAATCTCAACTTGTTTGTCAAGATTGCAGATCTCAACTTGTTTGTCAATATTGCTAATCTCAACTTGTTTGTCAAGATAGCAGATCTCAACTTGTTTGTCAAGGTAGCAGATCTCAACTTGTTTGTCAAGATTGCAGATCTCAACTTGTTTGTCAATATGGCTAATCTCAACTTGTTTGTCAAGATTGCAGATCTCAACTTGTTTGTCAATATTGCTAATCTCAACTTGTTTGTTAAGATAGCAGATCTCAACTTGTTTGTCAAGATAGCAGATCTCAACTTGCTTGTCAAGATTGCAGATCTCAACTTGTTTGTCAATATTGCTAATCTCAACTTGTTTGTCAAGATTGCAGATCTCAACTTGTTTGTCAAGATTGCTAATCTCAACATGGTTGACAAGATTGCAGATCTCAACTTGTTTGTCAAGATTGCTAATCTCACCTTGTTTGTCAAGATAGCTAATCTCAACATGTTTGTCAAGATTGCTAATCTCAACTTGTTTGTCAAGATTGCTAATCTCAACTTGTTTGTCAAGATTGCTAATCTCAACTTGTTTGTCAAGATTGCTAACCTCAACTTGTTTGTCAAGATTGCTAATCTCAACATGGTTGACAAGATTGCTGATCTCAACTTGTTTGTCAAGATTGCTAATCTCAACTTGCTTGTCAAGATTGCTAACCTCAACTTGTTTGTCAAGATTGCTAACTTCAACTTGCTTGTCAAGATTGCTAACCTGAACTTGCTTGTCAAGATTGCTAACCTCAACTTGCTTGTCAAGATTGCTAACCTCAACTTGTTTGTCAAGATTGCTAATCTCAACTTGTTTGTCAAGATTGCTAACCTCAACTTGCTTGTCAAGATTGCTAACCTCAACTTGTTTGTCAAGATTGCTAACCTCAACTTGTTTGTCAAGATTGCTAACCTCAACTTGCTTGTCAAGATTGCTAATCTCAACCTGTTTGTCAAGATTGCTAACCTCAACCTGTTTGTCAAGATTGCTAACCTCAACTTGCTTGTCAAGATTGCTAACCTCAACTTGCTTGTCAAGATTGCTAATCTCAACCTGTTTGTCAAGATTGCTAACCTCAACTTGCTTGTCAAGATTGCTAACCTCAACTTGCTTGTCATGATTGCTAATCTCAACCTGTTTGTCAAGATTGCTAACCTCAACATGTTTGTCAAGATTGCTAACCTCAACTTGCTTGTCAAGATTGCTAATCTCAACATGTTTGTCAAGATTGCTAATCTCAACCTATTTGTCAAGATTGCTGATCAAAACTTGTTTGTCAAGATTGCTGATCTCAACTTGTTTGTCAAGATTGCTAATCCCAACATGTTTGTCAAGATTGCTGATCTGAAACTGTTTGTCAAGATTGCTGATCAAAACTTGTTTGTCAAGATTGCTGATCTCAACTTGTTTGTCAAGATTGCTGATCTCAACTTGATTGTCAAGATTGCTGATCTCAACTTGTTTGTCAAGATTGCTGATCTCAACTTGTTTGTCAAGATTGCTAATCTCAACATGTTTGTCAAGATTGCTGATTTGAACTTGCTTGTCAAGATTGCTGATCTCAACTTGTTTGTCAAGATTGTTGATCTCAATTTGTTTGTCAAGATTGCTAATCTCAACATGTTTGTCAAGATTGCTAATCTCAACTTGTTTGTCAAGATTGCTAATCTCAACTTGTTTGTCAAGATTGCTAATCTCAACTTGTTTGTCAAGCTTGAAGATCTCAACTTGTTTGTCAAGATTGCTAATCTCAACATGGTTGTCAAGATTGCTGATCTGAACTTGTTTGTCAAGATTGCTAATCTCAACCTGTTTGTCAAGATTACTAATCTCAACTTGTTTGTCAAGATTGCAGATCTCAAATTGTTTGTCAAGATTGCAGATCTCAACTTGTTTGTCAAGATTGCTAATCTCAACATGTTTGTCAAGATTGCTAATCTCAACTTGTTTGTCAAGATTGCAGATCTCAACTTGTTTGTCAAGATTGCAAATCTCAACTTGTTTGTCAAGATTGCAGATCTCTACTTGTTTGTCAAGATTGCTAATCTCACCATGGTTGTCAAGATTGCAGATCTCAACTTGTTTGTCAAGATTGCTGATCTCAACTTGTTTGTCAAGATTGCTAATCTCAACATGGTTGTCAAGATTGCAGATCTCAACTTGTTTGTCAATATTGCTAATCTCAACTTGTTTGTTAAGATAGCAGATCTCAACTTGTTTGTCAAGATAGCAGATCTCAACTTGCTTGTCAAGATTGCAGATCTCAACTTGTTTGTCAATATTGCTAATCTCAACTTGTTTGTCAAGATTTCAGATCTCAACTTGTTTGTCAAGATTGCTAATCTCAACATGGTTGACAAGATTGCAGATCTCAACTTGTTTGTCAAGATTGCTAATCTCACCTTGTTTGTCAAGATAGCTAATCTCAACATGTTTGTCAAGATTGCTAATCTCAACTTGTTTGTCAAGATTGCTAATCTCAACTTGTTTGTCAAGATTGCTAATCTCAACTTGTTTGTCAAGATTGCTAACCTCAACTTGTTTGTCAAGATTGCTAATCTCAACATGGTTGACAAGATTGCTGATCTCAACTTGTTTGTCAAGATTGCTAATCTCAACTTGCTTGTCAAGATTGCTAACCTCAACTTGTTTGTCAAGATTGCTAACTTCAACTTGCTTGTCAAGATTGCTAACCTGAACTTGCTTGTCAAGATTGCTAACCTCAACTTGCTTGTCAATATTGCTAACCTCAACTTGTTTGTCAAGATTACTAATCTCAACTTGTTTGTCAAGATTGCTAACCTCAACTTGCTTGTCAAGATTGCTAACCTCAACTTGTTTGTCAAGATTGCTAACCTCAACTTGTTTGTCAAGATTGCTAACCTCAACTTGCTTGTCAAGATTGCTAATCTCAACCTGTTTGTCAAGATTGCTAACCTCAACCTGTTTGTCAAGATTGCTAACCTCAACTTGCTTGTCAAGATTGCTAACCTCAACTTGCTTGTCAAGATTGCTAATCTCAACCTGTTTGTCAAGATTGCTAACCTCAACTTGCTTGTCAAGATTGCTAACCTCAACTTGCTTGTCATGATTGCTAATCTCAACCTGTTTGTCAAGATTGCTAACCTCAACATGTTTGTCAAGATTGCTAACCTCAACTTGCTTGTCAAGATTGCTAATCTCAACATGTTTGTCAAGATTGCTAATCTCAACATGTTTGTCAAGATTGCTAATCTCAACATGTTTGTCAAGATTGCTAATCTCAACATGTTTGTCAAGATTGCTAACCTCAACTTGCTTGTCAAGATTGCTAACCTCAACTTGCTTGTCAAGATTGCTAATCTCAACATGTTTGTCAAGATTGCTAATCTCAACATGTTTGTCAAGATTGCTAACCTCAACATGTTTGTCAAGATTGCTAATCTCAGCCTGTTTGTCAACTTGTTCTAGGGAACACTGCCACTCAGCTATCGTTTGACTTTTCGTGGCAAGGCGTTGTGCCACTGAGTACGAGTTTCGATCCTGCTTTGGTCCATATTTTTTTCTGTTGATTATTTGTCAATTTTTCCGAGTGCTGTAAACATGCCTCTTCATCTGAATTGATTCCCTTATAATTCAGGCCTACAGGCCTGATTCTGTGTCGATATTTTCTGTTATGATCTAAATAACGCACATTACTACTCTAACAGTTATTTTAAAAACATGTCTAAATTAACATTGAAATGAAAAATAAACGTTTGTCTAATTAAAATGTACCAAAGAGTTCTTTAAATTAATCATATGTGTTAAAGGATTGCATTACTAGAAAGCTCTTTAAATTATGCAAATGTTGAAGTATTGCTATACTAGAAAAGCTCTTTAAATTATGCAAATGTTGAAGTATTGCTATACTAGAAAAGCTCTTTAAGTTATGCAAATGTTGAAGTATTGCTATACTAGAAAAGCTCTTTAAATTATACAAATATTGAAGGAATGCATTACTATAAATCATCATCATCATCATAGAGTGCCGAATCCGCAACGAAGGTTGGCTACCATGGAGTGCCATTCTGCTCTGTCTCTTGCTTTAATGGTGCAGGTTGTAATAGGTTGATTTGTCCATCTTTTGATGTTACTCGTCCATGTTAGTCTTGGTCTGCCTCTGCTTCTTTTACCTTGTATTTTCCCCTCCAGGATTACTTTTAGTATGCTATTGTGTCTTTTAACATGGCCCAAAAATCGCATTTGTCTTGTTTGAATTGTGTTTAATAGTTCTCTTTTCATTTTTAGTTGTTTTAAGACTTCATCGTTTGTTTTCTATTCCTTCCATCCAATTCTACCTATTCTTCTATATATCCACATTTCAAAGGCTTCAATTCTCTGTTCTGTTTTCTTGTCTAATGTCCATGTTTCTGAACCATATAGGAATATTGAGAAGATGTAACATTTTGCTAATCTTAGTTGTAGCCCTGGTGTTATTTGTTTTGATGTTAGTATGTTCTTCAAGACATTAAAATTATTTTTTTTGCTATTCCTATTCTTTTGTTTATTTCAGTTGTACATTTTCCATCACTGGTTATAGTATGTCCAAGGTAGTTGTAGTTCTGAACTGTCTCCAGGTCTATTCCTTCAATTTTGGTATCCACTTGTGGATTTTTGGGTATTTTCTTTGTTTATGATCATAGTTTTAGTATTTTTTATATTCATATCTAGTCCATATTTTTTGCTTGTGATGTTTATTTCATTAAGTAATTGTTGTAGATCTTTAGGATTTTCTGCTCGTAGTACAGTATCGTCAGCATATCTTAGGTTATTGATTATCTTTCCATTAATTTGTAGGCCTGGCATCTCTGTGATGTTTTTAAAGATTTCCTTAGTGTATAGATAGAACAAGCTTGGTAATAGGATGCATCCCTGTCTTAATCCTCTTTTTATATCAATGGGTGTAGAGTTCTCTTTGTTATATTTTATTATTGCTGTTTGCTCGCAGTATAGATTACATATTAGTCGTATGCCCATGTCATCTAGATGTATCTCTTTTAGGAATTCTATAAGTTGTTTGTGGTGTACTCTATCCAAAGCTTTGGTGTAGTCTATGAAGCAGGCATATATTGGTTTGTTTACTTCTGTGTACTTTTCGATTAATGTTCTCATGCAGAATATGGCTTCTTTTGTCCCGCTAATTTTCCTAAATCCAAATTGCTGCTCATCTAATTCAGTATTGATTTTATTCTTCCTTATATAACTTTTAGCAAGATTTTTGTAACATGGCTCATTAGGCTTATTGTTCTAAAGTCACTGCATTCAACTGCACCATTCTTTTTAGGCAAGTTGATGTTTTTAGTTCATTTGGTATGTATCCTGTCTGGTATATGTTGTTGCATATGTCTGTAATCACTTCAATGCCAAAATCTTCTAGTGCATGTATAGTGCCTATCTGTATGCTGTCAGGTCCTGCTGCTTTTCCCTTTTTCATTGTTTTTATAGCTTTTTCCATCTCAGATTTTAAGATTTTATAGACTGATGTACACTTTATAACTGGTTTCTTGTCCCTTTGATCATGAAATAGTTCTGTTATATATTCCTGCCATCTATCTATAATATCTTTATTGTCTGTTAGTATTTTTCCTTTTTTGTCTGCAATGCATCCACCTTGTGGCTTTTTAAAAATTTTTATTAGTCATTCTCTTTATTTCTGTGTGCATTCCTCCTAAGTCTTGTTTGCTTTCCCTAGTTTCTATTTCTATACATTTTTGGCTGAGCCAGTCTTCTTTTACCTTTTTGCACATTTTGCGTATTTCATTATCTATTTTCATTTTATTGTATTGGGCAGTATTACTAGAAAAGCTCTTTAAATTATGGAAATGTTAAAGGTATTGGTATATGCAAGAACATCTAGGAGAGATGCTCAAAACAGAAGCTGCTAAAACATTTCCAAAAGTAAAATATTTCCTATTGTACATCAGCTCTTTTTCTTCTGCTAGCTGTAGACTTGCTCTATTCGACCGTAAATCGAATCTTCAGTGGTTTTCTATTCATCTGCTGCCGGTCACATGATATCAGTACCGACCAAATAAGAACATATTTTTCTTTTCGGTTTGTTAGTTGATATATATATAACTTTGAAATTTCGATTCAGCGAAATTAAACTGCATAAAATCAGCCATCATCATCATCAAGTACCGGGCCTGCTGGCGTAGGTGATCATGTCTTTTCACAATTTTCGATCTCGACAGTTATTTATCATTTATGTTGTTGACCTGCTGCCAAGCATTTCTCTTAAGCTGTCTGGTATCTTTCCTCTTTGCTTCCCTCTATCTCTTCGTCCCTCAATTTTCCCAGTTGTTACAATATATTCCAGTTGTTCTCTTCTCATTATATGGCCAAAAAATGATGATTGTTTCTTCCTAATATTGGAAATTAGCTCTCTTTTTGCTTTGGCCTCTTTCAGAACGTTTTTATTACTTTGCTTAGCTGTCCATGGTATTTTCAACATTCTTCTGTAAAACCACATTTCTCCAGAATCCAGTGATTTTCTTGACTGTTGTCCTATTGTCCATGATTCACATCCATATGTTAAGACTGGCTCTACATAACATTTAGAAAATAGAAAAAAATACTAAGTCACTGAAAATCTCATATTCCAAGTCCATGGGGGACTGGTTAGTCTCGAGGCTAGTTATCTGTCTGTGCGGCGAGGGCTGGCGAAGGCAACAACAACAACAACAACAACAACAAAACCTCAAGAGGGTTATCCTAGACTGCAGAGAAGGAGAGGAAGTGTCCAATATTAGGAATGGATGCGGACACCTTGTCTGTGGCCTATCCTTCAATAAAGGGCTTTGAGTGAAGGATCTCCTTTATAATTATCTTTTCCTGACCCTTATATCATTTTCATCATCATCATGTGCCATATTGGTTGGCATAGGCGATCATGTCCTTCCACAATCTTCTAACCATCGTGCATCGAATCTCTCTCTTTCTCTCTCTCTGCGATCAAGCCTCAATCAGAGTAGGATTCCATACTCTCTTATGAAGTGAGCTGTCAGTTTAAGTGACATCTTAGAACGTTGCACTGTGTTCTGCGCCAGTGGCCCAGTGCATCTGATTTCTGCCAGCATTTTATTTACGTTCGCTTTCCTTAGCCTTTTATTGTCCCCAATCTTCTTGAAATGCAGCAGATTGTCTTTTCTGTAGAATCAGTTCTGTCGTTGACTGTTTTCCATGCCATGACACCAAGCTATCTAGTATTTTCTCTCCTTGTCATCCACGATCTCTCTTTCCCCGTATTTTGCCTGCTGTAACAAAGTTTTCCAACTTTCCTTCTTTCACAATCAACAGAGAAAATATGTTGATTGTTTCTTTCTGTTGTTTTTTAGGAGCTAACTTTTTGTATTGGCTTTTGAGAATGTCCTTGTTGGTCTTTTTAACTGTCTAGGGAACTTTCAACATTCTTCTGAGAAGAACGTTGTCACGCTGCGCTAAACTGCAACTGACCGTATAACTACAACACCCACAATCACCAGATCTAGAGCGATCAGCAACTCATAGCAGACCGTTTGCGTCATGACTAATGATCACCGCATCCTCTCAGTGGCGTTCTGGAGACTCACTTAACTAACCTGGCCAAGCGAGGAGGATCAAAGACGGAAGCACATGTGGTAACCAAAAACATGTCGAAGACAGGTGTGTTAGGTCTATGTGGTAACCAGACATATGTCGAAGACAGGTGTGTTAGACCTATGTGGTAACCAAACATATGTCGAAGACAGGTGTGTTAGGTCTATGTGGTAACCAAACATATATGTCGAAGATAGTTGTGTTAGGTCTATGTGGTAACCAAGCATATGTCGAAGACAGGTGTGTTAGGTCTATGTGGTAACCAAACATATGTCGAAGACAGGTGTGTTAGGTCTATGTGGTAACCAAAAACATGTCGAAGACAGGTGTGTTAGGTCTATGTGGTAACCAAACATATGTCGAAGACAGGTGTGTTAGGTCTATGTGGTAACCAAACATATGTCGATGACAGGTGTGTTAGGTCTATGTGGTAACCAAACATATGTCGAAGACAGGTGTGTTAGGTCTATGTGGTAACCAAAAACATGTCGAAGACAGGTGTGTTAGGTCTATGTGGTAACCAAACATATGTCGAAGACAGGTGTGTTAGGTCTATGTGGTAACCAAACATATGTCGAAGACAGGTGTGTTAGGTCTATGTGGTAACCAAACATATGTCGAAGACAGGTGTGCTAGGTCTATGTGGTAACCAAAAACATGCCGAAGACAGGTGTGTTAGGTCTATGTGGTAACCAAACATATGTCGAAGACAGGTGTGCTAGGTCTATGTGGTAACCAAAAACATGTCGAAGACAGGTGTGTTAGGTCTATGTGGTAACCAAACACATGTCGAAGACAGGCGTGTTAGGTCTATGTGGTAACCAAAAACATGTCGAAGACAGGTGTGTTAGGTCTATGTGGTAACCAAACATATATGTCGAAGACAGGTGTGTTAGGTCTATGTGGTAACCAAACATATATGTCGAAGACAGGTGTGTTAGGTCTATGTGGTAACCAAAAACATGTCGAAGACAGGCGTGTTAGGTCCATGTGGTAACCAAACACATGTCGAAGACAGGTGTGTTAGGTCTATGTGGTAACCAAACACATGTCGAAGACAGGTGTGTTAGGTCTATGTGGTAACCAAAAACATGTCGAAGACAGGTGTGTTAGGTCTATTTGGTAACCAGATACATGTCGAAGATAGGTGTGTTAGGTCTATGTGGTAACCAAACACATGTCGAAGACAGGTGTGTTAGGTCTATGTGGTAACCAGATACATGTCGAAGATAGGTGTGTTAGGTCTATGTGGTAACCAAACACATGTCGAAGACAGGTGTGTTAGGTCTATGTGGTAACCAAAAACATGTCGAAGACAGGTGTGTTAGGTCTATGTGGTAACCAGATACATGTCGAAGATAGGTGTGTTAGGTCTATGTGGTAACCAAACACATGTCGAAGACAGGTGTGTTAGGTCTATGTGGTAACCAAAAACATGTCGAAGACAGGTGTGTTAGGTCTATGTGGTAACCAGATACATGTCGAAGACAGGTGTGTTAGGTCTATGTGGTAACCAGATACATGTCGAAGATAGTTGTGTTAGGTCTATGTGGTAACCAAGCATATGTCGAAGACAGGTGTGTTAGGTCTATGTGGTAACCAAACATATGTCGAAGATAGTTGTGTTAGGTCTATGTGGTAACCAAGCATATGTCGAAGACAGGTGTGTTAGGTCTATGTGGTAACCAAACATATGTCGAAGATAGTTGTGTTAGGTCTATGTGGTAACCAAACATATGTCGAAGATAGGTGTGTTAAGTCTATGTGGTAACCAAGCATATGTCGAAGATAGGTGTGTTAGGTCTATGTGGTAACCAAACATATGTCGAAGATAGGTGTGTTAGGTCTATGTGGTAACCAAACATATGTCGAAGACAGGTGTGTTAGGTCTATGTGGTAACCAAACATATATGTCGAAGACAGGTGTGTTAGGCCTATGTGGTAACCAAACATATGTCGAAGACATGTGTGTTAGGTCTATGTGGTAACCAAACATATGTCGAAGACAGGTGAGTTAGGCTTATGTGATTTCCAAAAACATGTCTAAGACAGGTGAGTTAGGCTTATGTGATTTCCAAAAACATCATGTGTAAGACAGGTGAGTTAGGCTTATGTGATTTCCAAAAACATCATGTTGAAGGCAGGTGAGTTAGGCTTATGTGATTTCCAAAAACATAATGTCTAAGACAGGTGAGTTAGGCTTATGTGATTTCCAAAAACATCATGTCTAAGGCAGGTGAGTTAGGCTTATGTGATTTCCAAAAACATCATGTCTAAGGCAGGTGAGTTAGGCTTATGTGATTTCCAAAAACATCATGTCGAAGACAGGTGAGTTAGGCTTATGTGATTTCCAAAAACATCATGTCTAAGGCAGGTGAGTTAGGCTTATGTGATTTCCAAAAACATCATGTCTAAGGCAGGTGAGTTAGGCTTATGTGATTTTCAAAAACATCATGTCGAAGACAGGTGAGTTAGGCTTATGTGATTTCCAAAAACATCATGTCTAAGGCAGGTGAGTTAGGCTTATGTGATTTCCAAAAACATCATGTCTAAGGCAGGTGAGTTAGGCTTATGTGATTTCCAAAAACATCATGTCGAAGACAGGTGAGTTAGGCTTATGTGATTTCCAAAAACATCATGTCGAAGACAGGTGAGGTAAGCCGAAAGATGTTATCATCTGATATCGTAAATTGGCAACACAACGCATGTACGCCTTTCATCCTTCTATGAATATACGATGAAGAAGAATCGTCGTGTGGATGCAGAAGAAAAAATCTAAAATTGTGTGGATTTTGTAACTTAATTTGTGAGGCGATGATGTTTTGAAGTAAAATGAGTAAGTGAAAAAAAATTATGTTTTGTAATAGAATATAGCAAGTGGAAAATGATGGCTTGTAGTAGAATATAATACGTGGAAAATGATGGTTTGTAGTAGAATATAGCAAGTGGAAAATGATGGGTTGTAGTAGAATATAGCAAGTGGAAAATGATGGCTTGTAGTAGAATATAATACGTGGAAAATGATGGTTTGTAGTAGAATATAGCAAGTGGAAAATGATGGTTTGTAGTAGAATATAGCAAGTGGAAAATGATGTTTTGTAGAAGAATAAAGCAAGTAGAATATGATGTTTTGAAGTAGAATAAAGCAAGTGGAAAATTATGTTTTGTAGTAGAATAAAGCAACTGGAATATGATGTTTTGTAGTAAAATAAAGCAAGTGGAATATGATGTTTTGTAGTAAAATAAAGCAAGTGAAATATGATGTTTTGTAGTAAAATAAAGCAAGTGGAATATGATGTTTTGTAATAGAATAAAGCAAGTGGAATATGATGTTTTGTAGTAAAATAAAGCAAGTGAAATATGATGTTTTGTAGTAGAATAAAGCAAGTGGAATATGATGTTTTGTAGTAGAATAAAGCAAGTGGAATATAATGTTTTGTAGTAAAATAAAGCAAGTGAAATATGATGTTTTGTAGTAAAATAAAGCAAGTGGAATATGATGTTTTCTAGTAGAATAAAGCAAGTGGAATATGATGATTTGTAGTAGAATAAAGCAAGTGAAATATGATGGTTTGTAGTAGAATAAAGCAAGTGAAATATGATGGTTTGTAGTAGAATAAAGCAAGTGGAATATGATGTTTTGTAGTAGAATAAAGCAAGTGAAATATGATGTTTTGTAGTAAAATAAAGCAAGTGAAATATGATGTTTTGTAGTAGAATAAAGCAAGTGGAATGTGCTGCTTAAAAGATGAACAAATGAACACAGTCTGGTGTGAAACATTCAAATTTTAAGCACGACTGCAATTTAAATTATTTCGGCTATAACTTTCTCTAAATCAATTTGAATATACTATATAAGAGTCATTAAAATGGTACATTTCTGAAATGAGTACATGATCAATGCAACTAAATTGTCAGTGATAACCAACCGTGACTGGGCCAGTCTGTTTCTACTGCGTGGACATGGCTAGATCGTGCTACCTGCAAATCTTCCACTTGTGTCTGTAGACGCCGCGTCTGAAAGTTGGTTTCTTAATGTCCGTTTCATTGGTAAGGTGTCCCTTCTCATTACAATAATCTTCGTTTTCTTGTCTTTGACCAAAAGGGAAAAAAACAACAGCTTATAAGGTCTAGAAACGTCTAGAACAACAACATTCAGTTTCATCGATTTGGTACCGTATCCACATCGAAGACTGGCTACAATGGATAGTGCACGTTGTCATTGTTTCACCTGTCTACCTTTTGATGATGGCGCTCCACACGTAGTCTTCTTTGTCCGCCTACGCTTCGTCTACCTTCTACCTTCCCTTCCAAGAAGACCTTCAGCAGGGTGTTCCCCTTTGTTGTCCAAACAATTGTAATTCTCTTTTTCGAATTGCGTTAAGTAGTTTGTTTTTTTTACTTTTAGCTAATGGAAAACTTCTTTGTTTATCTTCTTGTCCTTCTATCCAATTCTCCCCATTTTCCTATACATCCACATTTAAAACGCTTGGAGTGTGTTCTGTTTTCTTAATATGTCCATGTTTCTGGACCATACAGGAACATTCAGTAGATTTAACATTTTACCCTTCTGGCATATCCACAAAAATGATGACTGTCTTGGATATTTCCTTTCTCTTGTTCTTCAGCCTCATTGCCATACAGTGCACTTCTCATACAGCCTTTATTTGCATGTTATGTTGTACATAGACCGTCAACTGTTGTTTAGATTGGAGTAAAATCTGTTCTGTTCTTATTCTGGACAAGACTGCATTCCTCTTCTTTTTCATTCCTCATTTGCCTTTCAGCGCCGCGTGGAGATAAAATTGGTGGTCTTTTGCTCTTCTGTTGGCCTCTGCTGCTGTTATATTTCCTTGTGTTTTTAACACGCCATTAATCCATATTTTTTGTGGTCAGCCTTTGGGTGTGCTGTTCTCGCCACGTTGTGTGAAAAGGCTGCATTCCTAGACTATTTCACTGCTTCAGTTTAGACATAAAAGTAAATGTTTGCTCATGACGAATTAATCTAAAACGACTGCATTCAAATTACACAGTCAAGGCGTACTTAAATGCGATTTACCGCCAAAACATAAAGTAGCTTAAAAATAGCATAAAATACATAATGTAACATAATCAATGTAACATACTCAATGTAGCATTCATAAAGTAGCATTTCTATACGTCTTATTTGTGTCTAGTTCTTTGCTTTATTTGTGCTGCAACATCCAGTCATCGCTTACAAAAATATATTAGTCATCCACAAAATTCAAAGAAACAGTCATACAAAGTATTTCTAGGAATAATCACACAAAAACATGGAACAGGTTAAAAACAACGTATGGAAATAATTCTAAAACATGTATAATTTGATACACAAATCTTGGCTCTATTTTTATCAATATTGATTTGTCACACAAATAGCAGCCACAATTAAATCATTGTTGATCAGAAAACATATCGCTATTAATAAAAGTTATCAAATTAATTCATATTTTTAGTTCTTACTGAATTTTGTTTGAAATAATAACTATTTCTTGTTCCGGACATTACCTGATAACCATTTTTCTTTATACAAACGGAAGTCAAAACTTTTGTAATTTTACAGTTCCCAGAATAGCACTTCCCAATTGAAAATACAATTTAGTTAACATTAGGTTGCCATGACAACATACGTGCATTGACAAAAACAAGATGGCATTAATTGAAGTTCTTTAATACTAAATTGAGATATTAGATTATCTGATATTTGTATGGTGTTCAGTACTTCCAGAATATATTATTTTATGTTCATCAAAATATATCTCCCCTGATCCAGTGTATCTCATTTCGCGAAGTCCCACTAAATATAAACCCATTTTTTTGATTTTTTTGTTTGATGATTTCCAGTTTACTCTTCTGCATGCGTGTTCTCACATTCCAAGTACCTATCTTTACAGTCTGTTTTATAATATTAGGAAGAAATAATCATAATTTTTGGGCCATGTAATGAGAAGAGAACATCTGGAATATATTGTAACTGGGAAAATTGAAGGATGAAGAGATAGAGGGAAGCAAAGAAAAACGATACCAGACAGCTTAAGAGAATGGCTTGGCAGAAAGTCAACAACAGAAATGATAAATAACTGCCGAGATCGAAAGTTGTGGAGAGATATGATCACATACGCCAGGAGGCCCGGTACTTGATGATGATGTTGATTTGTAACTTTCCGCAGACATATTTTGCTATTATATCTTTATTGTGAAAGTAGATTTAGCCTCGCAGCTATATCATTAAACAACACACCCCTTGAATCTGTGAGAAAGTTCACCTATCTCGGTTCTATGGTCACAACCAAGATCCCCTTTGAAGAAGAAATAAATTCCCGAATCGGAAAGGCAGCTTCCACATTTGGCAAACTGAAAGATACAGCACGGGCCAACACCAATTTAACACTCAGGACTAAGATTCACATTTACCAAAGTTGTGTGTTTAGTACACTTCTATACGGATCAGAAACTTGGACTACCTATGCAGGGCAGGAGAAAAGGTTAAACAGCTTTCATGTACGTTGCCTTCGAAAGATTATGAACATCAAATGGCAGGACAAAGTAACCAACTCTAATGTCTTACAACGAGCCAAACTCCCACCGATCATGGCAACACTTTGGATTCGTAGACTAAGGTGGCTGGGCCATGTAAGAAGAATGGCAAACAATCGTATTCACAAACAAATATTGTATGGCGAACTTAAGGACGGAAAGAGACCAAAGGGCAGACCAGTGCTGAGATATAAGGATGTTTGCAGGGCTTCCTTGATGGAATTTTTTTTCTATAATTGAAAGGAACTGGAAAAATGTGGCTGCGGATCGTAGCACATGGAGAGCAAACATAAAAAAATGGCACATCAACTTTCGAGACAGTGCTGATGTCGAATTTAGAAGACAAAAGGCGCAAGAGAAAGGAGAGAAGGCCGGGTACCGCGGGTACACCTTGCTCGTTCTGTGGATGGATCTGTCTGTCCAGGATTGACAAATTCAGCCACGAGAAAAAATGTTCAGTAAAGCAGCACCCATTATGAGACTCTAATGCTTTACCAAACTACTGACTTATCATGATTGCTTGCTACCAACCGTCTGTCTAGACGTCAAAGGACGATACAATTATAGGTGTTCTATAAACAAGAACCAAGAACAATTATAGGTGTTCTTTAAACAAGAACCAAGAACAATTATAGGTGTTCTTTAAACAAGAACCAAGAACAATTATAGGTGTTCTTTAAACAAGAACCAAGAGCATTGGTGGTTATTCTACAAACAAGAACCAAGAACAATTATAGGTGTTCTATAAACAAGAACCAAGAACAATTATAGGTGTTCTTTAAACAAGAACCAAGAACAATTATAGGTGTTCTTTAAACAAGAACCAAGAGCATTGGTGCTTATTCTACAAACAAGAACCAAGAAAAAATGATAAGGTGTTCTATAAACAAGAACCAAGAACAATTACAGGTGTTCTATAAACAAGAACCAAGAACAATGATAAGGTGTTCTATAAACAAGAACCAAGAACAATTACAGGTGTTCTATAAACAAGAACCAAGAACAATTACAGGTGTTCTATAAACAAGAACAGAGAACAATGATAAGGTGTTCTATAAACAAGTACCAAGAACATTTACAGGTGTTCTATAAACAAGAACCAAGAACATTTACAGGTGTTCTATAAACAAGAACCGAGAACAATGATAAGGTGTTCTATAAACAAGTACCAAGAACATTTACAGGTGTTCTATAAACAAGAACCAAGAACATTTACAGGTGTTCTATAAACAAGAAGCGTGAACAATGATAAGGTGTTCTATAAACAAGTACCAAGAACATTTACAGGTGTTCTATAAACAAGAACCAAGAAAAAATGATAAGGTGTTCTATAAACAAGAACAATGATAAGGTGTTCTATAAACAAGTACCAAGATCATTTACATGTGTTCTACAAACAAGAACCAAGAAAAAATGATAAGGTGTTATATAAACAAGAACCAAGAACAATTACAGGTGTTCTATAAACAAAAACCGAGAACAATGATAAGGTGTTCTATAAAGAAGCACCAAGAGCAATTACAGGTGTTCTATAAAAAAGTACCGAGAACAATTACAGGTGTTCTATAAACAAGTACCGAGAACAATGATAAGGTGTTCTATAAACAAGTACCAAGAACATTTACAGGTGTTCTATAAACAAGAACCGAGAACAATGATAAGGTGTTCTATAAACAAGAACCGAGAACAATTATAAGGTGTTCTATAAACAAGAACCGAGAACAATTATAAGGTGTTCTATAAACAAGTACCGAGAACAATTATAGGTGTTCTATAAACAAGTACCTAGAACAATTACAGGTGTTCTATATACAAGAACCAAGAACAATTACAGGTGTTCCATAAAAAGAACCAAGAACAATTACAGGTGTTCTATAAATAAGAACCAAGAACAATTACAGGTGTTCTATAAACAAGTACCAAGAACAATTACAGGTGTTCTATAAACAAGTACCGAGAACAATTACAGGTGTTCTATAAACAAGAACCGAGAACAATTATAAGGTGTTCTATAAACAAGTACCGAGAACAATTATAGGGGTTCTATAAACAAGTACCTAGAACAATTACAGGTGTTCTATATACAAGAACCAAGAACAATTACAGGTGTTCTATAAAAAAGAACCAAGAACAATTACAGGTGTTCTATAAATAAGAACCAAGAACAATTACAGGTGTTCTATAAACAAGTACCAAGAACAATTACAGGTGTTCTATAAACAAGTACCAAGAACAATTACAGGTATTCTATAAACAAGTACCAAGAACAATTATAGGTGTTCTATAAGCAAGTATCAAGAGCTAGAACCAAGAGCTTTGGTGGTTATTCTACAAACAAGAACAAAGAACAACGATAGGAGCTCTCTGAACAAATGAACAAAGAACTAAATGCCATTGACATCGGACTCTGTTACAGAACTAGCATGTTCAAACTCGGAGCTGATGTGAACGAGGTATCACTATCATGCGCCATGATTCCTGGCGTAGGTGATCATGTCTCTCCACAACCTTCTGTCTCTGCAGTTTGTCTATTATTTGTGCTGTTGATTTTCTACTAAGCTAGTCCATTAAATTATTTGCTTTCTTTCTCTCCTATTTCATCCGTCTCATTTTTCTCAATATTCCCTTCCTTCACTTATATATATATTTGCGTTTGCTAGATTTTACCTCTCACGAAGTCCCCAGAGATTGGCAACTGAATTTTGCGTGTTAATCCGTTTCTCCCTGGCGGACGTGTGCACAGGGGTCACTCGCCGCACAGGCAGATAACTCCGTCTTCGGAGGTACTCATATTTTTTCGACGGCTTCCGGGTTCACCCAGCCTTAAATGGGTACCGGATTTTTTTCTGGGAAAGTAAAGCAGCACGGGCGTAATACCGACCACATTACCCCAAAAATCATGTGCTGAAGGTCTGTAAAATATATGGTCACTAACACCATATTTCCCTATACGCCACTTGGCGTGACAGGGGTACTTTACTACTTTTTTTTACCAGTGGATAAAGAGATACAGCGAAGACGATGGCGCTGGATATGACACACACTGCAGAAGCCAAAGTGAGAGCACTACACAACAGTCCCTTTTGGGAATCCCCAAGGGAAAAGACAAAGTGGAAGACCAAGGAATTCTTGGAGAAGGCGGATGGAAGAAGAGATGAAGATGATGGGGAAGACATGGAATGATCTTAAAAGAATGGTAAGAAACAGAATGGCTTGGAAAGTGTTTGTTGAAGACCTATGCTCCACAGGGAGCTGAAAGGTAGTAGAAGAAAGTTGCCAGCCATAGATTTATTTGATAAGAATCGATTATTGATGGGTGTCGACAAACACAACGATCCCTTATCTTAACGAAGACTTATCAACCAACACAGAACTGGAGTCGTCAGTCGCTGGATGGGACTTGCTGAGGAGGGCATCTGAGCACCTATGGGCATACTCGGAGTGCAATGATGATGACCCGTAAATAACTCAATAACAACGAGCACTATGTGAGGTCTAACGGCGCGGGAATGATCAAGAAAATCAACATCACCCAAGCGAGAACTCGCAATAATCGACAAATAAATCAACTCTTCGTAATAAATCGACTCTTCATAATAAATCGACTTTTCATAATATATCGACTTCATAATAATTCGACTTTTCATAATAAATCTACTCTTCATAATAAATCTACTCTTCATAATAAGTCAACTCTTAATAATAAATCGACTCTTCATAATAAATCGACTCTTCATAATTCGACAAATCCGAATTTCCCCAACGCTATCTTTCCAGATCGAAACTTTCTTTAAAAAAAAAAACACATACATTTTTCAAAACCGTTTTAAGAATCAAGTTTTAGCGAACGAGCTGTGCTTATCAGGGAGAACGGAAAACTAACAAAGAACTGCAATGATTTCATGACTACAGAGGAGAACAAAGATCAACAGGTAAGGTTGCATATCAAAAGCAGGCCAGCAACATCGCAAATCAGTACTCGGCACAGTCAAACATGTTCATCTTCCTCTCACCGTCTTTGATGGAGCATGCTGGAAAGTATACAGGTTCGGATTAGGCTTATAAATTCTCAAAGCATTGACAATGCTATCGTGACTATCCTTTTTGTACCCCCCCCCCTCTCTCTCTATCTCCCTCCCTCCCTCTATCTCCCTCCCTCCCTCTCTCTCTCCCTCCCTCCCTCTCTCTCCCTCCCTCTCTCGACTCCTACAACCCCCCTTTAAAAAGAAAATAAAAATTCTTAACCGCGTTTACCCATTTATGGAGTTGGGGGGGGGGGGGAGGAGAGAAAGGGAGGGGCATATAAAACCGGATAATAAAGGTTGTTTATCCTGAGCTGTCGCCCCGAGGTGTTCAGGCCTGAGGTTTTACTTTCATCACTCTCCAAATAATATTAAAAGAAAAATAATTCATGATTTCAAAGAAAGAACGAATCTATATCTGGATCGGGCTTTCATAGAATCATACACAAGACAAAGAACAACAGTGACGACCCATTTATCTTTCATTCGCCTGAAGTATTGTCTATATCTGCAATGTCGTTTCCTGTGTATATTTACTGTCTTTTGTAATTCATGCAGTGGTCCATACAGTTTCGTCTGTAGTGTTGCATCTATGGGCTAATGGATTTTCCTCAGGCTACTATATTCAGTGGCAGCCGCGATAGCTCAGTGGTTAGTGAACTGGACTACAAAGGACAAGAGGTAGGGTTCGATCCCAACCGACGGCTACCGGTTCACCCAGCCTTTAATGGGTACCCGATATTTTTCTGGGAATATAAATCGGCACGGGCGTAATACCGACCACATTACCCCAAAAAGCATGTGCTGAAGGTCTGTAAAATTTATGGTCACTAACACCATATTCAATATACGCTACTTGGCGTGATGGGGGTACTTTACTTTTTTTTCTTTTAACTATATCTGGATCGGGCTTTCAGAGAATCTTACTCAAGACAAACAACAACAGTGCCGACCTATCTTTCGTTCGCCTGAAGTATTGTCTATATCTGCAATGTCGTTTCCTGTATAAATTTTACTGTCTTTTGTAATTCTTGCAGTGGCCCATATGGTTTTGTCTGCAGTATTTTATCTATGGGCCAATGGATTTTCCTCAACCTACTATATTCAGTACAGTCTTGAAGTATGTGTTCAGCTGTCTGGGGCGCCTGTCCACATGTACATGTAGTTGAGGTGCCGATCTTGAATTGTGTATACATGTGACTGTGGAGTCGATTGTGTCCCGTAGTGCCGATCCATGATAATGGCTTAATGTGCTACGTAGCACGTAAAGAATTAATTGATCGCTAGATTGATTGATCGTGACTTTCACATACATTCTGACTACGCTCTGGCCACATTAATTCACAAACAAACTATATCCGTTGTATCTTTTTGACTCTTCAGAAATGGTGCATGCTGGGAGCAAGTAATCTCGCATTAAGTTTATCTGGCATCTCAAGGCAAAAGCAATTGTTATTCCAGCCATTATCAGTTCAAAGTTTCTCCTATTCGTAAGAAAACTTCCAGTATTTTAAGTTTTGGTTTGTTCAAGGGCGTGGGTATAATTCTAGCTTGAAAGGAGCTCCTGAAGTAGTAATGTCCCCATGGTAAGAATTACAGTACAGTGACGTCATATGTAAATAAAGCTGGATCAAAGTTCAACATTTTTGTATTTTTCGTGTGGGTACCGGGGGCTGGGGGGGAGGTGAGGGGAGACAAGAATAGAGCCACTGTCACCTGCCCTATCTTTGTGGATACCGGGGTACTGACAACGGTGAGAGGGGGCAAGAACAGAACCAACTGTCACCTACCACGCCTGTATGACCACCGGGGCCCTGACCACGGTGAGAGGGGGCAATAACAGAACCAACTGTCACCTACCACGCCTGTATGACCACCGGGGCCCTGACCACGGTGAGGGTTGTTATATTGAGAATACCATGGACAGCTAAGAAGAGTAATGAAAATGTTCTGAAAGAGGTCAAAGCAAACATAGAGCTAATATCCAATATTAGGAAGAAACAATCATCCTTTTGTTGGCCATGAGAAAGAAACAGCTGGAATATATTGTAACAACTGGGAAAATTGAGGAACGAAGAGACAGAGGGAAACAACGAAAAAAGACACCAGACAGCTTAAGGGAATGGCTTGACTGAAGGTTAACAACAGAAATGCTAAATAACCGTCTAGATCGAAAGTTGAGGAGAGACATGATCACCTACGCCAGCAGGCATGGTACTTGATGATGATGATTCGTGGAATCAGTTTCATTGCAGTCGGAACATGCTGATACATGTTCCATTGCCCGTACCATCATTTCTCGAAGCGTATGCAGACTGATTGATCCTGTAGGGTGTTTAATATACATACATCTGACATTTTTCTTAATAAGCACTCTGGATCGACCAGACCACCTTTTTCACCTTGAGACTAATTATGATTATGGTTATGGAAGGACCCGATATCACCGCAAACGAATTAAAATCCATAATTGCTCAACCGCCCGTGCCAGCAGAATCATCTGAATTACTAATTCATCTCCCAAATAAAGAAATGTAAATGTAGTTCCCATCATAGCAGTCCCAGCACACGCCAAAAGACATAAGGCGAAACCGCACAGAAAGTAAACTCAGCCAACTGTTCCTTGTCTTAGGATATCATCATTCATCGTAAACAATTGGAATGTTGAAACACAATCAAAACGGAGGAGACACACAGCTCACGGTGTGCACAGAGAACTTAACTCCGTAGCTCCTGTAACAAACCGGACTTGGAATATGAGGAAACTGCAACAAGGAACACTTTAGACTCATTAGTATCTCAATATATACATCATTGCCCCACCCATTTTCGTCCTCATCTCTTAAGGCAAGAAGAACAAATTTGGCGATATCCTCTTTGTCCAGAGTATGACCACACTCAGTATCAGAGCTTCCGGTGAGCATATCGGGTAGACCGGCATGCCCTGGACAGTACACCCACATTAACCTGTTCACTTTGATAGACTTTGCGAAGTATGGACGATGGAATGAGCAAAGTGGGTACATCTTTCAACTGCTCTAAAAGACAGAATCCTGTGTGTTACCGGGGCCTCATTATGAGGGAAGTAAAGAATAGTAACACTGTGACCTTCCAGGCATGTCGTAAGAGGCGACTAAGGAGGTTGATCGATGGCTTGACAAGCTGTCATTGTAAAAAGTATTGTTATGGAAACGGAACCATAGATTTTAGAAGCAGTGATCTCTGCAATATGTGCCGTTTTGGCACGCAAGGTTTCTGTTTTTGAGATTGTGGTTCTGCCCTATGTGCCGTCTTCGGCTCGAAAGGACAATAGATAGATAGAAAAGACAGAACAATGAGATTAACTACGGTTCTGTCAATCCTGAGACACGAACAAATAGAAGCAGGAGGATAAATTAGATATACCTTTGTAAGTGTATGATCAAAACGAAGTCAAAACTCACATGAAAAAATCATGATTAATGAATTAGTCTTTTTCTATTATTTAAGGACGAAACGTCACATGGAGATAATGTCTAATATCTGCTTTGAGAAAGCTCTTCAACATCACGTCAAGTGAAGCGTTATTCTATAAAACCATGGTTGTTCTAAATGTCAGTCAAACGTCAGGTCTGTGAACATCATCAGCGAGTAACTGACAATGAGGCCTCACATGAAGACACGCCCACTGCGAGGCGTACAAATCCAAGGTGGTGGAGCATGTTCGTCTTGTGGGATATTTCACAAAGATAAGGAAAATGTGATGAAAACACAGTTATGAACGCTTCTTTGGTTTGGAGATAGAACACGATCTCATGCTCTCAGTTGCCCAGTTCAGTAGCCGCTGAGCAACCAACGCTGTGTAATCAAAGATGAAGTGGAGTAAAAGGAGTTGTCTGATTCAGTGTAGATAAGGAAGTGACGTAACAGGAGTTGTCTGATTCAGTGTAGATAAGGAAGTGACGTAACAGGAGTTGTCTGATTCAGTGTAGATAAGGAAATGACATAAAATGAGTTGTCTGATTCAGTGTAGATAAGGAAGTGACGTAACAGGAATTGTCTGATTCAATATAGATAAGGAAGTGACATAACAGGAGTAGTCTGTTTCAGTATAGATAAAGGAAGTGACGTAACAGGAATTGTCTGATTCAGTATAGATAATGGAAGTGACGTAACAGGAATTGTCAGATTCAGTATAGATAAGGAAGTGACGTAACAGGAGTTGTCTGTTTCAGTATAGATAAGGTATTGACGTAACACGAGTTGTCTGTTTCAGTATAGATAAAGGAAGTGACGTAACAGGAGTTGTCTGATTCAATATAGATAAGGAAGTGACGTAACGTGATGTTGCAGGGTTTCTTCATGCTTCTTTCTGACTTACTACTTGTACTTTCATTTGACCCACACATATATATATAACTCATCAATCTTTTTAGTACAAGTATAAACAAGGTCTTTATTGGTGTTACTTGACATAGCCTATCGGCGATGATGAATTGTCAAATAACATTTGTGTGTGGCAGTTTCGTATTCATAAAGTTCTATCTGTGGTTATCTATCTATCTTGTTGACCGTATACTCCGTATAGTATTCTTAAGTACATCTGCCTGTCTCTTTCTGATAGTGCTGAGGAACTAGTATCTGAATGTGCTCAGTCTGGCCGAGTGTGGCCGAATTGTCTCGAGTCTGCTGAGTGTAACTGAGTCTGCCCGAGTGTAGCTAAATGTCTCTCTAGCTACTGCTCCTCGCCCCAAAAGCATTCTGGCCTCTCCTCTCCTAATCTCCCCAGTTCCCAGGGTCTCGGGGTTTAAGTCCCAGGTGACCACACCCCCCCGACCACTGATACGGCCTAACCTACGTCTCCTGACCGTCACTATCTCTCTAGCTCCGCCTTTTTTAATTATCTCTAAAGTCTTATTACTTTAGGAGTCCTGTCGAACCTGTCCATCTTCCTAAGTCCGTCCCCTAACAACTAAAACTCGAGGCGATTTCCAATTCAGAGACTCAAAGAGTAATCACCGCTGAACGTAAAGATAACCTGGTCTTTTGATTACGCGGGGCAGTTTAGTTGTCCGCTTTCATCTCAGGTCTTCACTGGACTTCAAGGCGTCTGCCGATATAAGAGTTTCCTAGGAACCAGCGGCCGTGTCGTTGCGTTACGCAACTTTGTCGACCAGAGCAAACATCTGTCTGGCTTTAGGCTGACCACCTGTACGCATTTCACTGGTAATCTTCAAGTTGATTACGACTCAGCGACTGAGTTGGGTAGACTTAACGTCTCCTTCCTAATCCTCTGAAGAGTGTCTTTTCTACGCCGCCTAAAACTATCCTACTTCACATCGTCATCGCCTCATTCTTTTATTCTTCTGTCTATCGTCATATTCTTCTATTCTTCCATTATCGCCCATGACTGAGTCACACTATAACATATATCTCCGTCAACATTTCAGTTGAATTGATATATTCATAGATCAATTTAACTCAAAATAAAAACATAGTGTGACTGCTCTCTTTCTACTTCCTTAATGGGCTAACTAATTTCCTTTTTCTCATTGTACATCAATTATTACAACAATTAGAAATACAAATTCAACATCTATAAACTGGAATCTCAAAAGAAAAATCCATCATGTATACAATCATCTTACAACATCGCTCTGCCATGCCACTTTGTTTTGCTTTGAAGGTTCATTCTTTAGCCTTCTCTGGATGAAGTCAGATACTTCGCCTCTACTTGTTTTAAAAGCTATTAATTTCTTGTCTTCCTCATTTATAGGAAAAATGAGAGCATACTTTTCAATTTCTGCCATCCATTGTCTGAATTTGGATGGATCGCCAGAGTAATTTGAGATACTGGCACTCACTTCTTGCTGTCTAAAACTATTTTCTAAACCGGTGATGACTCTACTAATTTCTTGCAGGGTCTGCAAAGTGGGAGTCATGCCTCTCTTCATCTTGATAATTAATTAATTAACAATGAACTTATTCGCTAGCAACTCACACACGCACACACGTTTAGATCGGTCAAAGAATTTCTACGATCTTCCACTAACACTCAAGAAAAAACTTATTTACTTCACACTAACCTTGTTCAACATATCATATGCATCTCTAAAATATATAAGAAAAATCCAACTTACATGCTTCTGAAGTCCATGGAATACCTAACACACTTATGTAACATCCTAACAACTACACAATAATATACTAATTTAAAACAATAATTAACTAACTACTTAGTCTTTTTTCTTAGGTTCTCAACGTGGACATCAGTTTTCACATAAGGCATAAGGTTCTCTTTGCTGTCCGATGCATTTCACATTTATTTCAAACACAAGTAATCTTTCACCTCCGGAATAGTAAAAAAAGTCACGAACTGACAGCTTCTCTAGTGTTTTTTTTTTCACAATGATGTGTTCTGTATAGTAAATATAGTGTTTTTCTTATAATTTCTTGGCTGCTCGGTGGCACTCGTTGCTGTAAGTATGTAGGTTTACGCTGGAAGTGCGTAGGTTTACGCTGGAAGTGCGTAGATGGACGTCAGAGTTGGTTAAGAGAAAATTCTTACTTTTTTTTTTTTCTTCCAGGTCCTTCTTTAAAAGAATAAAATCCTGCGTCACGGCAACAGAAAGTAATGTGATGTTGCAGGGTTTCTTCATGCTTCTTTCTGACTTACTACTTGTACTTTCATTTGACCCACACATATATATATAACTCATCAATCTTTTTAGTACAAGTATAAACAAGGTCTTTATTGGTGTTACTTGACATAGCCTATCGGCGATGATGAATTGTCAAATAACATTTGTGTGTGGCAGTTTCGTATTCATAAAGTTCTATCTGTGGTTATCTATCTATCTTGTTGACCGTATACTCCGTATAGTATTCTTAAGTACATCTGCCTGTCTCTTTCTGATAGTGCTGAGGAACTAGTATCTGAATGTGCTCAGTCTGGCCGAGTGTGGCCGAATTGTCTCGAGTCTGCTGAGTGTAACTGAGTCTGCCCGAGTGTAGCTAAATGTCTCTCTAGCTACTGCTCCTCGCCCCAAAAGCATTCTGGCCTCTCCTCTCCTAATCTCCCCAGTTCCCAGGGTCTCGGGGTTTAAGTCCCAGGTGACCACACCCCCCCGACCACTGATACGGCCTAACCTACGTCTCCTGACCGTCACTATCTCTCTAGCTCCGCCTTTTTTAATTATCTCTAAAGTCTTATTACTTTAGGAGTCCTGTCGAACCTGTCCATCTTCCTAAGTCCGTCCCCTAACAACTAAAACTCGAGGCGATTTCCAATTCAGAGACTCAAAGAGTAATCACCGCTGAACGTAAAGATAACCTGGTCTTTTGATTACGCGGGCAGTTTAGTTGTCCGCTTTCATCTCAGGTCTTCACTGGACTTCAAGGCGTCTGCCGATATAAGAGTTTCCTAGGAACCAGCGGCCGTGTCGTTGCGTTACGCAACTTTGTCGACCAGAGCAAACATCTGTCTGGCTTTAGGCTGACCACCTGTACGCATTTCACTGGTAATCTTCAAGTTGATTACGACTCAGCGACTGAGTTGGGTAGACTTAACGTCTCCTTCCTAATCCTCTGAAGAGTGTCTTTTCTACGCCGCCTAAAACTATCCTACTTCACATCGTCATCGCCTCATTCTTTTATTCTTCTGTCTATCGTCATATTCTTCTATTCTTCCATTATCGCCCATGACTGAGTCACACTATAACAAGGAGTTGTCTGTTTCAGTATAGATAAAGGAAGTGACGTAACAGGAATTGTCTGATTCAGTATATATAAGGAAGTGACGTAACAGGAGTTGTCTGTTTCAGTATAGATAAGGAAGTGACGTAACGACTAATGCCTGGACAGTATAAGAAATGAATTGGTAAAAAAATAATGGTTTGGAAAAAGCATGAGTGCTAGAAGTTTGATCACACCCCTTTCCTTTTTTTCCTTCCTTACTATCCGCCCCCCCCCCGGGGGGGGGGGGGGGGTTAAATGTCCGGATTAAAAGCGTTTGTTTTTAAACTTAGAATATTCTTTATATTAAGAAAGCACATGGTCACAAATATGAAACAGTTCGATTGCCAAGTGTCTGTCGCGTTAAACGTCACTGGTTGTTATTAGAAAAAAAAATGTAGCCTGTTCACTACGCTGCTGATGCTATGATATATATCGATTCCCTGATTAATTAAAGATCTTGACTGTATCCAAAAAACGAGCAATCACGCAACAAATAGTTTCCTCCGAAACCACCCCCCAATAAAAATAACAATAATAACAATAATAACAATAATAATAATAATATAAATAATAATAATAATAATAGTAATAATAATAATAATAGTAATAATAATAGTAATAATAATAATAATAGTAGTAATAATAATAATAATAGTAATAATAATAGTAATAATAATAATAGTAATAATAATAATAATAATAGTAATAATTATAATAATAGTAATAATAATAATAATAATAATAATACAAATTAACATTTACTTGTTTCCGCCTTGTTTGTCTTGATTTTCAGCATCGTAGAAATATGTTGTGTTAGGGTCAGTACTGTGTTGTGTTAGGGTCAGTACTGTGTTGTGTTAGGGTCAGTACTGTGTTGTGTTAGGGTCAGTACTGTGTTGTGTTAGGGTCAGTACTGTGTTGTGTTAGGGTCAGTACTGTGTTGTGTTAGGGTCAGTACTGTGTTGTGTTAGGGTCAGTACTGTGTTGTGTTAGGGTCAGTACTGTGTGTGTGTTAGGGTCAGTACTGTGTGTGTGTTAGGGTCAGTACTGTGTTGTGTTAGGGTCAGTACTGTGTTGTGTTTGGGTCAGTACTGTGTTGTGTTTGGGTCAGTGCTGTGTTGTGTTAGGGTCTGTACCTTGTTGTGTTAGGGTCAGTACTGTGTTGTGTTAGGGTCAGTACTGTGTTGTATGTCTCTTGTGTTATACTTGTTATGATTTATAATCTATTTCCGCACGTTTCGACACTCCGTGCGTCATGTCATTGATCATATTTCCTACGTTTAGCCGCACTGTGCGTCACTCTCAATTCGATTAGTGTAAATCGTCATCAAGCCTTATTCTTTTGACATGTCTTGTATCATCTTGGTATTGGTGACATCTAATTAATACCTTGTTCAATTTTATAAAAATCCATATATAATATATTGTGTGTTCATCATCATCATCAAGTACCGGTACTAGTGGTGTAGGTGATCATGTCTCTCCACAACTTTCTATCTAGGTAGCTATTTATCATTTCCGTTGTTGACCTTCTGCCAAGCCATTCTCTTAAGCTGTCTGTTATTTTTTCTCTTTGCTTCCCTCTATCTCTTCGTGCCTCAATTTTTCCAGTTGTTACAATATATTCCAGCTGTTCTCTTCTCATTACATGGCCAAAAAATGATGATTGTCTCTTCCTAACATTGGAAATTAGCTCTCTTTTTGCTTTGACCTCTCTCAGAACCTCTTCATTACTCTTCTTAGCTGTCCGTGGTATTCTCAATATTCTTCTGTAAAACCACATTTCTACAGACTTCAGTGATTTTCTTGTCTGTTGTCCTATTGTCCATGACACGCAACCGTATGTTAAGACTGGCTCTACATAACATTTAGTGTGTGTTAGATAACTATAAACATGTAAATTTATTTTAAAACCGAGAACAATTTTGTCTTTGAAATCTCTTCCGTTGCTCCGATAAACAGTTGCCTTACCGGAAGTAGTACACCGGAAGCAAGGTGACTGTACATCAACAGACATGGAATCTGTCAGCGGCTCATATTTGTTGCCTTGCGTTAAGCGGTAAACTAGAACCATCCAGACCGTACTCCACCTCTTAACGGTGCCTCTAGCAATACATTAACCAATTTAGACGGGCCAAGTGAAGAGGGACGGAGATGGAAGGCAACCCCGGTACTTAAAACATAATCGCGATGAGAGATTTGATGAGCCGAGAAGTGCAAGTATCCCAGTTTTTAATGGAAACAGCAACACAACGCATTTACGCTCACTTTGTGCTCTTTTAAGGGCGGATGACGAAGAGGGATAGATTGTGTCGGGATTGGTGAACCAGGACTATCCAGCAGTTCAACTATTCTTTCAGTCATCGGGTCAAGGCCATATGATGATCAATACATCGTCTTCTAGGTCTATCTTTTCTTCTCTTGTCATTCCATTTCAGTGTTGAAGTTTTCTAATTAATGCCCTCTGGTGATGAGACTGTTTCACATGTCCAAACCAGCCGATCTGCTGCTTCTAGCACTATCTCCTACTTCGATCGTATCACCAATGAACAAGTTCGCAAAAAGATACATCAGTCAGTCGGCGTACATGATGATCTTTTGACCTCGGTGAAGGAACGCGAATGAAATAGTTCAGCCAGTTATCTCGATCGTCTGGCCTCGCAGAGATCATTCTACAAGGAACTGTAACAGGGCCGAGAATGAGAGATTGCTAGAGAATGAGATAAAAAAAAACTATCTTTACGTCACATAGTACCATTGCTGGTGTATGACGGGGGGCAACGACAGAACCAGAGTAATAAAGGCCGCTTGGTCAAGCAGTCGCCACGACGTGTGAGACTCAGGATTTTTATTTCACCCCCGATAGAAAAAATCCTTTCTGTCTACCGCGGGCTTCGAACACCGAACGTCGGCTTTTGAGCCAGCGGAACAGTGGTTTTAGCCGCACGGCCACGCGCTCCCTCGAGAGAATGAGATGGGAAGAAAATATCGCAGAAACGATAGACCTCGACTTTGCAGAGTCATAAAGAATGACTGAAGATAGAAAGAAATTGAAACAAAAATTGATGAAGCCTGTGATGCCCCAAAGACCCACCGATTTAAGGGGGAAGATTGAGAAGACTAATTGTTTTTTTTTTTTTTTAACTCTAAACTCTTCTCTTGATATCCTCCATTCTGTTTCTGTCTCTTCTTGTCACATTCAGATTTCTTCTAAAACATCTCATACATGTAGTGACTATTTGTGTTTTGTGTTTCTTGAACTGCTAGTATTGACGCTTAACACTAACAGCAAGCTGTTGAAAAGGGGACTCAATTACATAGTTCTCTCTTTGCATTAGAAGTGACATATGTGTTCTTTATTTCTGGAAGTGACACATGTGTTATTTATTATTAGAAGTGACATATGAGTTCTTTATTACTAGAAGTGACATATGAGTTATTTATTATTAGAAGTGACATATGAGTTCTTTATTACTAGAAGTGACATATGAGTTCTTTATTACTAGAAGTGACATATGAGTTCTTTATTACTAGAAGTGACATGTGTTCTTTATTATTATAAGTGACATATGAGTTCTTTATTATTAGAAGTGACATAAGCTAAGCTAGTAGAGTACCCCCGTCACGCCAAGTGGCGTATAGGGAATATGGTGTTAGTGACCATACATTTTACAGACCTTCGGCATATGATTTTTAGGGTAATGTGGTCAGTATTACGTCCGTGCCGCTTCACTTTCCCAGAAAAAAATCCGGTACACATTAAAGGCTGGGTGAACCCGGAAGCCGTCGGTTGGGATCGAACCCTACATCTTGTCCTTTGTATTCCAGTTCACTAACCACTGAGCTATCGCGGCTTCCTTAGAAGTGACATATGTGTTCTTTGTTACTAGAAGTAACTGTTCAATCACTTGGTTTATTTTAAGGTTTCTCTTGTTAATCTCTGTATTTCCCAACTGGATGATATGGCACTTCCTAAAGATGACAAATATCTTGTCTCCTTTAATTTGCTATTCTCAGTGATTAAACATGCTTCTCCTTTTCTTGATTTTTATTTGAAAAGTTAGTTTATAAGAAATGAGGTTTATCAAATTAAAGTGGAAATACTACTACTTCTGCTTCTGCGATCATGACGATATTCAGACTAGGATTCCGGACTCTCTTATGAAAGCAGCTGTCTGTTTCAGTGATTTGGTTGCCCCATATAGTTTCTCTTCCAGTGAGGTGGGTGTCGACCACATTGTCCTTCTCAGGTCTGTGTACCGGGGGCAATCCTGTAGAACATGTTTTGTAGTCATATTGTCCAGTGTGCAGTGGCATAGGCTGGTTGTACCTATTTTGAATTTGGTGAACATGTGATTTCTCATTCTGTTGTGGTCAGTGCGTAGACGAAGTATGATGACGTGATCCCTCCTTGATATTTGGAGGTATCCGTCCCTCTCGTTATACTTTGGGTTTTCTTGTTTCCATTTTTCATGGTATTGGTCTTTGATGATGGATTTGGCTTCGTCGTAGCTGACCAGATGGTTCTCTTGTGGTAATCTTCCTCCCTCTTTAGCTAATTTGTCTGCGCGTTCGTGTCCGTGTATATTACAGTGTGATGGTATCCACTGGATGACCACTCTCTGGAAGTTATTGCATAGTTGGTCTAGGGTTGTTCTCAGGTCATCTAGCTCACTGTTCCTGTGGGTTTTAAGGGCTGTTAGGAATGACAGTTCATCGTTCAGTATCACCAATTTCTTGTGCACTTTATTTTTGTGTTCAATAGCCAGTTTTGCAGCATCTCCGAGGGCTTCAGTTTCTGCTTTATAGTTGTTTGAGAATTTCCCAGTAGCTATTGACTTTGTTATCTCTTCTTGGTTATTCAGCCTCAAGAACACACCTCCTTCTCCATTTCTGATGGCGTTTGTAGCAGATCCATCCATGAGACCAAGAGTTCTATGTGTAGTTGTCTATGTGATTTTCTCTTATGTGCTTTTTCTCTGTGTCTGTTTGGGTGTCCTTTTTTTGATTCATGTTATGTCTTTCTTAAGTTCTGGTATTTTATATTTCCTATGGGGAGTCATACCAGATGGGTTTATGGGTTTCGGCATTGTTTGGGACAGTACTGGATCACTAGTTGTCAATTCTTTGGAGATTGCCGTGAAGTTGCTCCTCTTAATTTTTCCTTTTCCGAAACCGGTTATTCTTTGGTGCGTGGGGTGGTTAGGAAGCCTTTTATGTTTCTCCGCTTGTTGCATTACTTTAGTTTTCCGTCTGTCTTCCAAAGATTGTAGATCTGTTACTGTTTCATTTGTTTACACGCATGAGAGGTTAGTGTCCCCTGTGATTAGTTTGACACACTTGAGTGGTTGGTGCTCACGTTACTGGATCGACACACTTGAGTGGTTGGTGCTCACGTTACTGGTTCGACACACTTGAGTGGTTGGTGCTCACGTTACTGGTGCGACACACTTGAGTGGTTGGTGCTCACGTTACTGGTTCGACACACTTGAGTGGTTGGTGCTCACGTTACTGGTTCGACACACATGAGTGGTTGGTGCTCACGTTACTGGTTCGACATACTTGAGTGGTTGGTGCTCACGTTACTGGTTCGACATACTTGAGTGGTTGGTGCTCACGTTACTGGTTCGACATACTTGAGTGGTTGGTGCTCACGTTACTGGTTCGACACACTTGAGTGGTTGGTGCTCACGTTACTGGTTCGACACACTTGAGTGGTTGGTGCTCACGTTACTGGTTCGACACACTTGAGTGGTTGATGCTCACGTTACTGGTTCGACACACTTGAGTGGTTGGTGCTTACGTTACTGGTTCGACACACTTGAGTGGTTGGTGCTCACGTTACTGGTTCGACACACTTGAGTGGTTGGTGCTCACATTACTGGTTCGACACACTTGAGTGGTTGGTGCTCCTGTTACTGGTTTGACACACTTGAATGGATAGTGCTCCAGTTATTGGTTTGACACACTGAAATGGATAGTGCTCCAGTTATTGGTTTGACACACTTAAAAGGATAGTGCTCCAGTTATTGGTTTGACACAGTTAAATGGATAGTGCTCATGTTACTGGTTTGACACACTTGAATGGATAGTGCTCCTGTTGCTGGTTTGACACACTTTAATGGATAGTGCTCCAGTTACTGGTTTGACACACTTAAATGGATAGTGCTCCTGGTTAAGCTGGTTCTCCGATGTTATACTGATTCTCTTTTATTTCATCAGCGCCTCTGACATAATAGCGCCAATTTGTTTCATGGTGCGCCATTCCTGGCCCAATTTACCTACTGCCCTTATTGTTCAGATCAACTCGTTGTTTTAAGCCAGATAACTCTAACAACTCTTTATTATAACTCCGATAACTCTAACAACTCTTTATTGTAACTCCGATAACTCTAACAACTCTCTGTTCTAACTCCGATGACTCTAACAACTCTCTGTTGTAACTCCGATGCCTCTAACAACTAAGTGGTGTAACTCCGATGTCTGTAACAAATCTTTGTTCTAAGTCCGATGACTCTAACAACTTACTTACGGCCCACAGTCTTACCACGTGACTGTTTTTCCATGACCCTTGTCCCTTCCTTAACATTTGGATTCATTTGAGCACATCGTCTCACCCGGGATACAAGTCAGTCCAGCTAAGTCATATATTTCCTATATATATATATATATATACTTTAAGATGTAATTGACTTTATACATTTTATACTTTTCATTCTTAATTTTTTTAAATTTTCAGTTCCACATTATTTCTCTTTACTTATGATTTTATATTGCTACATTTCACCTATCCTCCAACAGGTGACACATCTCTGTCTCCTCTGACTATACCATCTCTCATCCCTCTGTCCACATCTTCTTAATTTCATCATCCGACATGGTAGCTATAGATATCTGTGCCTCACAGTTTGTTGTCGTTGTCCCCGTCTTCTGAAGAAGGCCACCGGCCGAAACGTCAGTATTTTGTTATGTTCCCTTTTTGTAAAGCCTGTCAGCCATACCGTGGAGTGTATACCACACCCCACTACTGGCTCCTTGCTACCAGCTTTACCGCAGTACTGTAATTAGCTGCTTGTCCGTTACTTACACGTTCTCTAGTCATCATCATCATGTTCCTTACCGGTTAGCGTAGGTGATTATGTTCCTCCACAATCTTCTATCTACAGTGCATCGTATCAGTTCTGTTGTTGGCTGTTTTCCATGCCATGACACCAAGCTATCAAGTATTTTCTCTCTTTGTCGTCCGCGATCACTCTTTCCTTTTATTTTGCCAGTTGTAACCAAGTATTCCAACTTTCTCATGATGTGCCCGAAAAATGTTGATTGTTTCATTCTGATGTTTTTTAAGAGCTCCCTTTTTGTGTTGGCCTTTTTGACAACTTCCTCATTGGTCTTTTTAACTGTCCAGGGAACTTTCAACATTTTTCTGAGAAATCCCATCTCTGTGGCCTCTAATCGTCTTTTCATTTATTTGTCTACTGTCCATGATTCGCTTCCATAGGTCACAATTGGTTCTATATAGCACCGATGAATTCTCTTTCTCTTTTTATTGACATAGATTTGTTGCAGTACTATTGTTGTTGTACTAGTACTGTTGGATTACTGCCATCTTTAAAGGGTGTTTCAGCAAGTGATGCTTTTATTTACCTTTAGGTACTCACTCTGCGTGAACGAAGCTACAGTTACTTAGATAATTATCTAAGTAATCTTCACTATTTAAAAATGATATCACTGTCTCTGTGACCCTGCTGTAGATTATCTACATCATAAGTGTGGGAGAGCATTTACAAACACATCAACTTTATTTATATGAAGGAATGTCTGCTAGAAATGTTAACACGTTTCATTTTAAACTTTACACACAATGTGTGATTACTTGACATATGTTTGTTAATCTTTAAACACAAAGTATGTAATACTTAAACACCGTGTTTCGAATTCTTAAAACCCAATTTGTCCTAGCCTGTAAATATATCTGTCCTAAGCTTTAAACACAATCTGTCCTAAACTTTAAACACAATCTGTACTAACTTTAAACACAATCTGTACTAAACTTTAAACACAATCTGTACTAAACTTTAAACACAATCTGTCCTAAACTTTAAACACAATCTGTACTAAACTTTAAACACAATCTGTACTAAACTTTAAACACAATCTGTACTAAACTTTAAACACAATCTGTACTAAACTTTAAACACAATCTGTCCTAAACTTTAAACACAATCTGTCCTAAACTTCTAAACTTTAAACATAGTCTGTCCTAAACTTTAAACACAATCTGTCCTAAACTTTAAACACAACTTGCACCAACCTTTAAACACAATCTGTCCTAAACTTTAAACACAATCTGTCCTAAACTTTAAACACAATGTGCCCCAACCTTTAAACACAATCTGTCCCAATCTTTAAACACAATCTGTCCTAAACTTTAAACAAAATCTGCCCCAACCTTTAAACGCAACTTGTATCAACCTTTAAACACAATCTGTCCTAAACTTTAAACACAACTTGCATCAACTTTTAAACACAATCTGTCCTAAACTTTAAACACAATCTGCCCCAACTTTTAAACACAACTTGCATTAACCTTTAAACACAATCTTTCTTAAACTTTAAACACAATCTGCCCCAACCTTTAATCACAACTTGCATCAACCTTTAAATACAATCTGTCCTAAACTTTAAACACAATCTGCCCCAACCTTTAAACACAATCTGCCCCAACCTTTAAACACAATCTGTCCTAAACTTTAAACACAATCTGCTCCAACCTTTAAACACAACTTGCGCCAACCTTTAAACACAATCTGTCCTAAACTTTAAACACAATCTGCTCCAACCTTTAAACACAATCTGCCCCAATCTTTAAACACAACTTGCATCAACCTTTAAACACAATATGTCCTAAACTTTAAACACAACCTGCCCCAACCTTTGAACACAACTTGCATCAACCTTTAAACACAACTTGCATCAACCTTTAAACACAATCTGTTCTAAACTTTAAACACAATCTGCCCCAAACTTTAAACACAATCTGCCCCAACCTTTAAACACAATCTGTCCTATACTTTAAACACAATCTGTCCTAAACTTTAAACACAACTTGCACCAACCTTTAAACACAATCTGTCCTAAGCTTTTAAACACAACCTGACCAAACAAACACAATTTGCTCTAACTTGTAAACACAATGCGTGCTACCTTCTCAAATAAAACAAAAAAAAACATTAATCACAATACAGACATATCGCCTTGCTGGTGTGGAATGCTGTACCAAAGCTGCCTAAAATAGCAAATACAATAAAATCAGGAATGCCTTACAGAATAGCTTAGTGTGTAACAGGAATGTATTAAGAAACAGTCACACTGACAATATACATGCCTTACAATTAATTAACCGTTGATATTTATAGGCATGCATAATATATATATATATTTATAGATATAAAGTAAAATCAGGTTTACAAAAGACCTGATCGAAGTAATAATCATATTTATACCAAACCTGCCACAGTGGCAGCTAGGATGTTAAAAATACAGCATGTTAATATTAAGTCAGAATTATAACGTTAAAAACACGGAATGTCAAAATTAAGTCAGAATTATAAAAAAAAGTCTGTCCACTGAAATAGCCAGAATGATGCAGAACCAGATTAATGCAAGTGCCTGGAATTTTCATTTAATGTCGCGTCTGTTGTATATTAGTCAAAATCCAGCTACACAAAAACAATCTACAACAGTGCACTCACTTGCATATTTCTCTATTCAAATTTGCTGTAAAGAAAGTACCATGTTATTGTTTATATAAAGTGTGTTGTAGATCTTTGTTTTTCCCTCTCAAAACGCTTTTGCTTGTTTCTAAAGCTCGGATACTGTTTGAATCTTCGGATGACACTCGTCGACACGTTCCGGATGTGACTGGAGGCTGTACATTGAGACAGTCAGTCTCAGCTTCAATCAAGATTACCAGACTGTCGTGATTTCACCAAACAAACCATTTATTAATGTGAACCTCCAACCAAATACAGCTGAAACGGAACTATCTCTTTGTTTGAGGTGACCGTAGACTGACACCCTGGGAGAACCGTGTTTGGTTATGTCATATGGTCAACGTTGACAACGAAAGATGGTGCGTCATTCCCCAAACATCTTCGCCACTGCAATGAAGCTCATTGTTCTGTGCAGACGATAAGTTACCCTAGACAAGAACCGTTTGGTGTTTAATGCAGAATTCGCTCAATTCGTACTCAAATCATTTCTACATTTAATCCAGTTATGAAAAATATATTTTCATGAAGATAATTTGAAATTTGAAGTTACGATAATTCTCATGCTAAAAAAAAAAAAAGTAGAGCCCCCGTCACGCCAAGTGGCGTATAGGGAATATGGTGTTAACGTGACCGTAATTTTTACAGACCTTCGGCACATGGTTTTTGGGGTAATGTGGTCGGTACTACGCCCGTGTCGCTTTACATTCCCAGAAAAATCCGGTACCCATTAATGGTTGGGTGAACCTGGAAGCCGTCGATCAGGATCGAACCTGACGTCTTGTCCTTTGTATTCCAATTCACCAACTACTGAGCTATCGCTGCTCCCATAATTCTCACGTACTTGAAGATAATTAATTTATAACCAGAATGCTTAAAGATGTCAAAGTTCCCATCATTGCAGCAAATGTGCTATTAACATCAAATTTTCCGCCCATTTCGACGATAACCTGGCCACAGATCATCGGGAAATTTGACGCCAAGTGTCTCGTACTTGATGGTGATGACAGCTCAGAGCATCTATTCTTCTTACAGACAATGTCTACAAACAATATGGGATGAAGCGTTACATTTTCCTTTCATTCTTGGAAACAGACTACTCAGATTATCAGGAAACTGACGCCAAAGTTGCCTGTCTTTCTTGGAAACAGACTGTACTCAGAATATCAGGAAACTGACGCCAAAGTTGCCTGTCTTTTTTGGAAACAGACTGTACTCAGAATATCAGGAAACTGACGCCAAAGTTGCCTGTCTTTTTTGGAAACAGACTGTACTCAGAATATCAGGAAACTGACGCCAAAGTTGCCTGTCTTTCTTGGAAACAGACTACTCAGATTATCAGGAAACTGACGCCAAAGCTGCATGGCCCACTGGAGACAAATTGTTGTGAGAATATCAGGAAACTGGTACCAAAGTTGACTGTTCTTGGAGACAACTGTACTCAGAATATCAGGAAACTGACGCCAAAGTTGCCTGTCTTTCTTAGAAACAGGCTGTACTCAGAATATCAGGAAACTGGTACCAAAGTTGACTGTTCTTGGAGACAACTGTACTCAGAATATCAGGAAACTGGTACCAAAGCTGCCTGGTCCACTGGAGACAAATTGTTGTGAGAATATCAGGAAACTGACTCCCCAATTTCCCGTCCTTCTTGACCTTGACCTGCACTCAGAATATCCGAAGATGACGCCAACTTTTCACCCCTTGATAACTTGCACTGATAATATCTAGAAAGAAATGTCCAAACTGTGTTATTCCCGCCCATCCTATGGGACTACATCGGTCAGCATCACAAGCACGGTGTATGTAAGCATGTATGCGATTGTGTACATATATATTAGCACATAATTCTCGGTAAAAACGCGAAAATTCTGCTCACAGGAAAAGACGAACATTCAAGAGAAAAGCCCCAACTAAAATACTTTCTTTCAAACATGTCAAGACCCGATTATAGTTTTCGCTTTGTGATCTTTTCTTCTTTTCTTCTTCTGTATTGTTTTGTTGTGCTTGTTTTTGATTTTCTTGCATTTGCAGCTTTTGACAACTTTAATTCTGTAGTGTCTGGAGGTACCATTCTTGCAAAGTAACTTCACTCGTTTCTTTCTCACAACGTCCTCAACACACTGCCAATCCTTAAGCTTGTTTTTGGCCAGGGTTTTCACGAACTCGGCATACCTAGGAAAAGGAGTGACCAATGAGACGTTGTGTTAGAGAACAAGCGTAGTGGATTATACAAACATGAAAGGCACAAATTCAATAATATTAAAAACATGGGGATTTAAAGAAATAAGGGATTTGGTTCACTTTAGAAGCAGGCTTGTGAAACTTGGGGCCTTCTCTTTCAATACAAGGCCAATATTTATGATGTTTGAAAGTTTCACATGGATGTGGATATATTACTTTGTTCACTTCACATTTTCTTTGTTTATGATCTGCGAAATATGGCATTAATAATATTTACTTTAAGACACGATTTCATAATGAGGTCAAAATATACAGAAGTTTGAATTTGATGACGTTGAGTTAGTTCATAAATTTCACGTTAAGTGACTCTGTTCTATCAGACAATGTCACTGTAGTTTGACATCGATACTTTAGTTAACTCTTTCTGTACGTTTCGCTGCACAGTGCGTCACTTTAGATTTGATTAGTGTGAACCGTCATTAAGACATATTCATTTATACATGTTTTGTATCAACTTAGTATTGGTGAAATCTACTTCCTTGTTCAATTATCTAAATTTCATATATAATATGTTATATGATTAACAAATATAAATATGTAGGTTGATTCTTTAAAAGCGTGAAAAATGTTGTCTCTGAAATCTCTTCTGTTGCATTGATAAAAAGCTTCCGCAGGGAAAGTGTTAATGAACATTGTAAGAACACCAGACTCAAGGGTCGATCACGAAAAAGATGGATTTATGGTATATTAGAAACACTAGAAAACATAACAGCAGCAGAGGCCAACAGAAGAGCTAAAAATCGCAAATTATATCTCCCTAGAAGCTGAAAGTCAACTGAGAAAGGAAAGATGAAGTTAATTTAATAGAAATCACAGCAACTTCATTTCAATTCCTATAATCTAGCTCCTGTCCTAACCAATACACTGGCCTTGCATTAAAAAAAGCGTCGATAAAAAGCTTCCGTACGGTAAGAGTTAATTTGTTTCTTTGTGTCTTTCTAGGAAATTAAAACACACATGATTCTTTTATTACACATGATTCTTTTATTACACATGATTCTTTTATTACACATGATTCTTTTATTACACATGATTCTTTTATTACTCATGATTCTTTTATTACACATGATTCTTTTATTACACATGATTCTTTTATTACACATGATTCTTTTATTACACATGATTCTTTTATTACACATGATTCTTTTATTACACATGATTCTTTTATTACTCATGATTCTTTTATTACACATTCAAAGTGGTTAGAGGGGGCTTTATCTTAAAATCGTCATCATAATTATCATCGTCATCATCATTATATTATTATCAAGTACCATGCCTGCTGGCGTAGGTGATGTCTCTCCACAACTTTTGAAGTCGACTGTTATTTATCATTTCTGTTGTTGACCTTCTGTCAAGCCATTCTCTTAAGCTGTCTGGTATCTTTTCTCTTTGTTTCCCTCTATATAGACTCTTCGTCCCTCAATTTTCCCACTTGTTACAATATCCTCCATTATTTTTTTTCCAATATCTCAAAATAAATGTTATGACATGCTTGCTCGCTAGAAGACTAAAGAAATACATCTTCTCATCATCCGCCCTTAAGAGGACGTTAAGTGGGCGTGTCTGCGTTGTGGTGTGGCTTGCAGTAAAACTGCAATATTTGCGCTTTTCGGCCCAACACATCCGACTTCAGCACGACTGTTATGGCTAAAAATGGAAAATTGCATCCCAGAACTCTCACATTTACCAATCTTTTACTCTTTTGTTACGAGCAATGTTCAGCTAAACTATCATTCATACATCAATATTTAGTTTAGCTAAACATTATTTACGTTTTTTCTCTGGTTTCAGAAATTGAAAGGATCGAGTCCACATTTACATTACCACTAAGCCACTGCCTTACCGCAACGCTACTCAAGTTCTCATAATGCAGAACGTTTCTACATCAACAATTTATAAATTGACAACTTACCACGGCATGTCCATGATTGGCAGACAGTTGCCAGCACACACTACTTCTTGAACTGGTTTTTCTGACGTGCAGTACCCATCAGTGATGTAACTTCTAGCACGCAGCTCCCGACAGCCCACCTGGACGTCCTCTGAAAAGACAAAACCAGAAACACGCACAGGAATGACAACAGTTAAAACAAATAGCACATCGTATTTGTGGATACAATTAAAATAGACGAAATGTGGATAATAAACTCCAGTCATATTTTATGAGGGGTGTCCGGTTAGCGCAATCGATAGGCGGTTGGCTTACCACGGCAACAGCCGGGGTTCGTAATCCTGGCGAGGACACCTGGGTTTTACTAATTCCCTAAAAATTAGTAGGAGCCGCGATAGCTCAGTGGTTAGTGAACTGGACTACTACGGACAAGGGGTAGGGTTCGATCCCAACCGACGGCTCCGGGTTCACACAGCCTTAAATGGGTACCGGATTTTTTCTGGGAAAGTAAAAGCAGCACGGGCGTAATACCGACCACATTACCCCAAAAATCATGTGCTGAAGGTCTGTAAAATATAGGGTCACTAACACCATATTTCCCTATACGCCACTTGGCGTGACGGGGGGTACTTTACTACTTTTACATATTTTATGAGAGGACATTTTAAACAGTACATTTTTGTTAGTGTTTGTGGTTGGTGAACGGCGTGGTGAAGAACGAACATTCAGGTCGCGGAGAAGACTGAGTCCTCAGATGGCTTGGGGACGTTACATCAGAAAATCATAGCGAAGTACAGCGCTTAAACAGATCACGAAGGGAAGCGGAGTTCGTTCCTGGTAATTCACGGACTGCCGGCTCAATCCGGTAAATAGCAGTAGTCATTAAGTAAGTCTAGAGTCCGGTCAAGCAAGGCCTGTCAGTGCTGACAGTGAGTACATCAGGCCGCCTCGACGGGGCAGTGAGACGGGCAAGCAAGGCCTGTTAGTGCTGACAGTGAGTACATCAGGCCGCCTCGACGGGGCAGTGAGACGGGCAAGCAAGGCCTGTCAGTGCTGACAGTGAGTACATCAGGCGGTCGGATTCGACGGGGCAGTGAGACGGTCAAGCAAGGCCTGTCAGTGCTGACAGTGAGTACATCAGGCGGTCGGATTCGACGGGGCAGTGAGACGGTCAAGCAAGGCCTGTCAGTGCTGACAGTGAGTACATCAGGCGGTCTCGACGGGGCAGTGAGACGGGCAAGCAAAGTCTGTCAGTGCTGACAGTGAGTACATCAGGCGACCTCGATGGGGCAGTGAGACGGGCAAGCAAGGCCTGTCAGTGCTGACAGTGAGTACATCAGGCGGTCGGATTCGACGGGGCAGTGAGACGGTCAAGCAAGGCCTGTCAGTGCTGACAGTGAGTACATCAGGCGGTCGGATTCGACGGGGCAGTGAGACGGTCAAGCAAGGCCTGTCAGTGCTGACAGTGAGTACATCAGGCGGTCTCGACGGGGCAGTGAGACGGGCAAGCAAAGTCTGTCAGTGCTGACAGTGAGTACATCAGGCGACCTCGATGGGGCAGTGAGACGGGCAAGCAAGGCCTGTCAGTGCTGACAGTGAGTACATCAGGCGGTCGGATTCGACGGGGCAGTGAGACGGTCAAGCAAGGCCTGTCAGTGCTGACAGTGAGTACATCAGGCGGTCGGATTCGACGGGGCAGTGAGACGGTCAAGCAAGGCCTGTCAGTGCTGACAGTGAGTACATCAGGCGGTCTCGATGGGGCAGTGAGACGGTCAAGCAAAGACTGTCAGTGCTGACAGTGAGTACATCAGGCGACCGGATTCGACGGGGCAGTGAGACGGGCAAGCAAAGTCTGTCAGTGCTGACAGTGAGTACATCAGGCGACCTCGATGGGGCAGTGAGACGGGCAAGCAAAGTCTGTCAGTGCTGACAGTGAGTACATCAGGCGGTCGGATTCGACGGGGCAGTGAGACGGTCAAGCAAAGCCTGTCAGTGCTGACAGTGAGTACATCAGGCGACCTCGACGGGGCAGTGAGTCGGTCAAGCAAAGTCTGTCAGTGCTGACAGTGAGTACATCAGGCGACCTCGATGGGGCAGTGAGACGATCAAGCAAAGTCTGTCAGTGCTGACAGTGAGTACATCAGGCGACCTCGATGGGGCAGTGAGACGGGCAAGCAAAGTCTGTCAGTGCTGACAGTGAGTACATCAGGCGACCTCGATGGGGCAGTGAGACGGGCAAGCAAAGTCTGTCAGTGCTGACAGTGAGTACATCAGGCGACCTCGACGGGGCAGTGAGACGGGCAAGCAAAGTCTGTCAGTGCTGACAGTGAGTACATCAGGCGACCTCGACGGGGCAGTGAGACGGTCAAGCAAAGCCTGTCAGTGCTGACAGTGAGTACATCAGGCGACCTCGACGGGGCAGTGAGACGGTCAAGCAAAGTCTGTCAGTGCTGACAGTGAGTACATCAGGCGACCTCGATGGGGCAGTGAGACGGTCAAGCAAAGTCTGTCAGTGCTGACAGTGAGTACATCAGGCGACCTCGACGGGGCAGTGAGACGGGCAAGCAGAACACACCGCTCCGGAGGGATAAGGAATCGAGAGAAGTACTTTCAGAACAGTTTCAGCCATCGGCAGAGAAGCAGAAAATAGCCTTGTGTAACTGAACCGTAAAATGTGTAACACAAAGTTCTACAGTTGTGTGGCTTCCGCCCTCTCATGATTGTCACAGTTATTCGCCTTGTAGGGCGGTGCATGCAAGGGAGGGTACCAAAACCCCTCATCAAACACAATATTGATACATACGACATCATACAATCTATTCATCATCAAGTACCGGGCCTACTGGCGTAGGTGATCATGTCTCTCCACAACTTTCGATCTCGGCAGCTATTTATCATTTCTGTTGTTGACCTTCTGCCAAGTCATTCTCTTAAGCTGTCTGTTATTTTTTCTCATTGCTTCCCTCTATCTCTTCGTCCCTCAATTTTTCCAGTTGTTACAATATATTCAGGTACCCATTAAATCAGCTACCCATTAAAGGCTGGGTGAACCCGGAAGCCGTCGGTTGGGATCGAACTCTACCTTTTGTCCTTTGTAGTCCAGTTCACTAACCACTGAGCTATCGCGACTCCCCCATTATCTTAAGGTGCCTGTTATTTTTGCTCTTTGCTTCCCTCTATCTCTTCGTCCCTCAATTTTTCCAGTTGTTACAATATATTCCAGTTGTTCTCTTCTCATTACATGGCCAAAAAATGATGATTATCTCTTCCTAATATTGGAAATTAGCACTCTTTTTGCTTTGACCTCTCTCAGAACATCTTCATTACTCTTCTTAGCTGTCCATGGTACTCTTAACATTCTTCCTTAAAACCACATGTCTACAGACTCCAGTGATTTTCTTGTCTATTGTCCTATTGTCCATGATTCGCATCCACATGTTAAGACTGGCTCTACATAACATTTAAGAACACATTTTCTTGCTTCTATTGTCAAAATTGGATTGCATAGTATCTTCCTCATTTTTTGGAAAGCTGCTTTTGCTTGAGCCATTCTGCATCTCACCTCTTTTGTACATTTTCCGTCTGATGTTAATAAAGTTCCCAAATATTTAAATTCATTTACCTGTTTTAATATTGTTCCACTTGTCTTTATTTTGCACTGAGGTGGTGTCTTTTTTCTTTGTTGTTACCATTACCTCTGTCTTTTTGCTATTAAGCCTGAGTCAATTCAGCTTATATATCACCTTAAATGACAGTTTTCCTCTATATGATCGCGATGGTAGATACCGATTCAACATTCAAACGCCCCCAGTGGTAATTGAGATGAACAACACCCTTGTCTTTTATCAAAATTGTTAACTAAGTCTTTGGTCAAAATGTTAACGTCTTTCATCAAAAGTTGTTAACGTCTTTAATCAAAAGTTGTTAACGTCTTTAATCAAAACTGGTAACTACGTCTTTCATCAAAAGTGTTAACTACGTCATTCATCAAAAGTGTTAACTACGTCTTTCATCAAAAGTTGTTAACGTCTTTAATCAAAACTGGTAACTACGTCTTTCATCAAAAGTGTTAACTACGTCTTTCATCAAAAATGTTAAATTCGTCTTTCATCAAAAGTGTTAACTTCGTCTTTCATCAAAAGTGTAAATTCGTCTTTCATCAAAAGTGTTAACTTCGTCTTTCATCAAAACTGTTAAATTGGTCTTTCATCAAAAGTGTTAACTTCGTCTTTCATCAAAACTGTTAAATTCGTCTTTCATCGAAAGTGTTAACAACTTTTTCTTTCATTAAAAGTGTTAACTTCGTCTTTCATCAAAACTGTTAACTTCGTCTTTCATCAAAACTCTAACTTCGTCTTTCATCAAAACTCTAACTTCGTCTTTCATCAAAACTCTAACTTCGTCTTTTATCAAAACTGTTAATTTCGTCTTTCATCAAAACTTTTAACTTCGTCTTTCATCAAAAGTGTTAACTTCGTCTTTCATCAAAACTCTAACTTCGTCTTTCATCAAAACTGTTAACTTCGTCTTTCATCAAAAATGTTAACTTCGTCTTTCATCAAAACTGTTAACTTCGTCTTCCATCAAAAGTGTTAACTTCGTCTTTCATAAAAAATGTTAACTTCGTCTTTCATCAAAAGTGTTAACTTCGTCTTTCATCAAAACTGTTAACTTCGTCTTTCATCAAAACTGTTAACTTCGTCTTTCATCAAAAGTGTTAACTTCGTCTTTCATCAAAACTGTTAACTTCATCTTTCATCAAAACTGTTAACTTCGTCTTTCATCAAAAGTGTTAACTTCGTCTTTCATCAAAACTGTTAACTTCATCTTTCATCAAAACTGTTAACTTCGTCTTTCATCAAAACTGTTAACTTCGTCTTTCATCAAAACTATAGAAGATCATTGGAAACAGGTAAAGGATATATGGAAAGAGACATATGAAGAAACACTGGGGAAAAGAGAACGCCAGAATATGGCATGGATGACAGCAGAGACCCTGGATAAAATTAAAGAAAGAAAGCACAAGAAAGTAGACATAAATAAAAGCAAAACGAGAAGTAATAAAGCCAAGACACAGGAAGCTTACACAGAGGTGAACAAAGAAGTGAGAAGATGCATTAAAAGAGATAAGAGGAACTATATAGATGAACTAGCTAAAGAGGCAGAGGAAACAGCAAATAAAAGGAATATGAAAGAACTGTACAACAGCACAAAGAAATTAAGTGGAAAATACAAACAGATCAATGCCTTTATTAAAGATAAGAAAGGAAATCTGCTTAGTAATATAAGGGAACAAATGGAGAAATATACTACCAGCAGAAGAGTTAACTGTGGAAAACCAAGCAAATAAGAAATAATGAAAGCCATCAAGCTATTAAAAAATGGTAAAGCCACAGGACCAGATGAAATTCTTTCGGAAGCCATCAAAGCAGATATTAACACCTCTACCAAGATGTTACAGGATCTATTGGATAAAATTTGGGAGAGGGAAGAAATACCTAAAGACTGGAAAGAAGGTTATATGATCAAACTACCAAAGAAAGGAAGCTTACAGGAGTGCACAAATTATAGGGGAATTATGCTACTATCAGTGCCAGGAAAAATAGTAAGCAGAATCATTATGGAGATACTAAAAGAGGCCATAGAGAAACATTTGAGAGATGAACAAGCAGGTTTTAGGAAGAACAGATCATGTGCTGATCAAATAACTACTCTACGCATAATAGTTGAACAAAGTTTAGAGCTAAAATCCCCACTTTATATTGGATTCATAGACTACGAAAAGGCATTTGATGGTTTAGACAGAAGAATGCTTGGAAGTTGCTGAGTCATTACGAAATCCCCATAAAGTTTATTAACCTGATAAAAACAATGTATGAAGGAACAAAATGTAGTGTGGTACATGAAGTACAGCTTACAGAAGCATTTGAAATAAGAACAGGAGTAAGGCAGGGATGCCTTCTGTCTCCATTTCTCTTTCTACTGGCCATAGATTGGATTATGAAAATAACTCAAAACAACAGAAATGGGATCCAGTGGTCACTGACCAAACAACTTGATGATTTAGACTTTGTTGATGACATAGCTCTCTTATCACACAGCCATCAACAGATGCAGGATAAAATGAGCATACTTGATGAGAGGACTGAGGACAGCTAGGACTGAAGATTAATAGAGATAAGACCAACATTATGAGAATTAATACAGTTGGCAATAACCAAATAAAACTAGGAGAATTACCTCTATTAGATGTACAATCTTACATATATCTGGGCAGTAATATAGATAAAGAGGGAGGAACAGAAAATGATACCAAAATAAGGATATCAAAAGCAAGAGGAGCTTTTATTGCACTGGGAAACATATGGAAGTCCAAAGAAATTAGGTTAAATACAAAAATAAAAATTTTCAACTCCAATGTTAAGTCAGTCCTATTATATGGCTGTGAAACATGGAGAACAACAGAATTGACAATCATGAAGATACAGACTTTCATTAATGGATGCTTACGCAGAATAAAAGGATGGAAATGGTAGAACAAAATCACTAACATAGAATTATGGAAATGTACAAGTCAAATACCAGTGGATAAAGAGATACAGCGAAGACGATGGAGCTGGATAGGACACACACTGCGGAAGCCAGCTGAGAGTATTACACAGCAGGCCTTTTTTTGGAATCCCCGGGGAAAAGACATAGAGGAAGACCAAAGAATTTTTGGAGAAAACAGATAGAATCAGAGATGAAGATGATGGGGAAGACATGGAATGATCTTAAAAGAATGGCAAGAAACAGAACAGCTTGGAAAGTGGTTGTTGAAGACATATGCTCCACAGGGAGCTGAAAGGTAGAAGAGAAGAGAGACTTCAATGTTTGAAAGATTCACATCATCGTTTGAAAGATGCACACCATCGTTTGAAAGATTCACATTAGCTTTTGAGATATTTACATCGACGTCTGAAAGATTCACATCGTTTGAAAGATTCACATCAACGTTTGAAAGATTCACATCAACTTTTGAGATATTCACATCGACGTCTGAAAGATTCACATCATCGTTTGAAAGATTCACATCAACGTTTGAAAGATTCACATCATCGTTTGAAAGATTCACATCAACGTTTGAAAGATTCACATGAGTGTTTTGTCTACGGATGACAGTTAGACTACATTCAGGTAGAAGATATCAGTACATTTTGGGGCATGTTAAAAGACACAACAGCCTAATAAAAGTAATATTGGAGGGGAAAATACAAGGTAAAAGAGGCAGAGGCAGACCAAGACTAACATGGGCAAGTAACATCAAAAGATGGACAAGTCAACCTATGACAATCTGCACCATCAAAGCAAGAGAGGAATGGCGCTCAATGGTAGCCAACCTTCGATCGGAGACGGCACTCAATGATGATGATGATAGAGATAAGTATGTAAAAAATGCTACAGAAAAATCCTTAACATACCTTGGACAATGAGAAATAGCAATTAATGTCTCAAAAACCGTAAACATTAAGAAAAACTAACATATAAACACCATTCTACAGAGGAGAGTACATTATTATAGCCACATAACATGACTCAGTGGTCTGTAAAGAACAATAATAGAAGGCATGGTTCCTGGTAGACGCATCAGGAGCCGATCATGAAGAAGGTGTGATTTCAAGACATTAAAGAGAACATGACAAATAGAAGCGGGAGATCTGACTAGGGACAGAGATTCTTCTTTCAGACAGACTGTATTAAGAGCAACCTTCTGTGAGAGATCTGACTAGAGACATATATTCTACTTTCAGACAGACTGTGATAAGAGCAACCTTCTGTGAGAGATCTGACTAGAGACATATATTCTACTTTCAGACAGACTGTATTAAGAGCAACCTTCTGTGAGAGATCTGACTAGAGACATATATTCTACTTTCAGACAGACTGTATTAAGAGCAACCTTCTGTGAGAGATCTGACTAGAGACATATATTCTACTTTCAGACAGACTGTATTAAGAGCAACCTTCTGTGAGAGATCTGACTAGAGACATATATTCTACTTTCAGACAGACTGTATTAAGAGCAACCTTCTGTGAGAGATCTGACTAGAGACATATATTCTACTTTCAGACAGACTGTGATAAGAGCAACGTTCTGTGGGAGATCTGGCTAGAGACATATATTATTCTTTCAGACAGACTGTGATAAGAGCAACGTTCTGTGTGAGATCTGGCTAGAGACAGAGATTCTTTAAGACAGACTGTGATAAGAGCAACGTTCTGTGTGAGATCTGGCTAGAGACAGAGATTCTTTAAGACAGACTGTGATAAGAGCAACGTTCTGTGTGAGATCTGGCTAGAGACAGAGATTCTTTAAGACAGACTGTGATAAGAGCAACGTTATGCAAATGACATACAACCTGATGATGAGTAGAGAATACCCAGTCAGGACGCCAAGCGTGTTTATAAAAATGAGATCACATTTAAAGTGTTCCTTGTTGCAGTTTCCTCATATTCCCAGTCTATGGAGGACTTGTTGGTCTCGAGCCAAGACGCCGGCCTCGAGACAGAGAGGTTGTAGGTTCAAATCTCGGCTACACCGGTTGGGATTTTTATTTATGATTTCTCTCTGCGGCAATCACCCGTGGTCTCAGCAGCAAGGCCCGGCTTGAAACGTCAGTTACTCATCGACGGAAAAAAACATGAGTACCTCCGAAGTCGGAGTTATCTGCCTGTGCGGCGAGGGACTCCTGTGCACACGGCTGCCAGGGAAAAATGGATTAACATGCAAAATTCAGTTTCTAGTCTCTAGGGACTTCGTCAGAGTTGAAAGCTGGCGAACGCAACAACAACAACAACAACAACAACAGCAGCAACAATAACAGCAATAACAACAACAGCAATAACAACAACAGCAATAACAACAACAGCAATAACAACAACAGCAATAACAACAACAGCAATAACAACAACAGCAATAACAACAACAGCAATAACAACAACAGCAATAACAACAACAGCAATAACAACAACAGCAATAACAACAACAGCAATAACAACAACAGCAATAACAACAACAACAACAACAGGAATAACAACAGCAACAATAACAACAGCAATAACAACAACAACAGCAACAACAACAACAACAGCAATAACAACAACAACAGCAATAACAACAACAACAATAACAACAGCAATAACAACAACAACAGCAATAACAACAACAACAAGATCGCATTTGAGGGAAAAACACGCAAATCGTGACAAGGGTAGAACCCATCTCCCCAAAAGTATTAAAAGCTGAACCGTGCATACACTTTCTCCACTGAGAACATTTTCAGGATATTCCCCACTCGTAAAGGCTTGGCTGAAGGAGTCACTTGTCACTTGAGGCTTTGCCTTCACGTCAAGTTCCCCAAAACTGCCAGCTCTAATGGCTAAACACAGACCCAGAAGTTACAGCTCATATCTAATAGCAGGGAATGACTAACTACGGATATATATGAGACAATAATGATACATCTACGAGTTGTAACCAGGATTAAACCGCCCAACACTCGGTATCATCTGTCACAAAAAGTGTAACACAAGCAAATATAATAACATGTAGCTTTTTCTTTTGTCACTGAACGATAAAAGAATGTGTTTTTTTTCCCCTAAATGTGTAATTTACTGTATTTTTTGGGGGTCTTTGTTTGTGTACAATTACCGACGATTTCTTTTTATACCTCTTACAATTTACTTTGCTTTCTATTGCAGAAAATAAAAACTATGAGAGCAGATACATTTCCTATAAGAAAATTGTTTTTTTTCTTCTTTGTTTTTTGCCTTTCAGCGGAAAGGGGAGTGATAATTTCCGGTCTTTTGTTCTTCTATTGACCTTTCCTGCTGTTATTTTTCCTAGTGTTTCTAATGTTCCATCAATCCATCTTTTTGTGGTCGGCCATCGGGTCTGGTTTTCTTGCAACGTTTATTGCCATCTCGTTGTATTGTGATTTTATATGTTTGTCTTATTACATAGCCAAAACATTGTCTCTATTATTTCTTTGTGTATTCTATGATGGGAATTATTCCTACCTTTTTTTCTCAGTTCTTCAGTTCTGAGCTTATCTCTCTGGCCGTTTCCTGTCTCTCGTCTAACACGTTTCCTATAGGTGGTCATTATTTTTCTGATAGTTCTTGCGTCTAGTATCCAGGTCTGGTATTGGTAGTTGTACGTTGAGATGAAGTTAAAGTGCAATCCATTTTTGACAATAGAAACAAGAAAAAGAGTTCTTAAATGTTATGTAGAGCCAGTCTTAACATATGGATGTGAATCATGGACAATAGGACAACAGACAAGAAAATCACTGCAGTCTGTAGAAATGTGGTTTTACAGAAGAATTTTGAGAATACCATGGACAGCTAAGAAGAGTAATGAAAACGTTATGAAAGAGGTCAAAGCTAAAAGAGAGCTAATTTCCAAAATTAGAAAGAAACAATCATCATTTTTTGGCCATGTAATGAGAAGAGAACAGCTGGAAAATATTGTAACAACTGGGAAAATTGAGGGACGAAGAGATAGAGGGAAGCAAAGAGAAAAAAATAACAGACAGCTTAAGATAATGGGGGAGCTTCGATAGCTCAGTGGTTAGTGAACTGGACTACAAAGAACAAAAGGTAGGGTTCGATCCCAACCGACGGCTTCCGGGTTCACCCAGCCTTTAATGGGTACCTGATTTTTTCAGGGAAAGTGAAACGGCACGGTCGTAATACCGACCACAGTACCCCAAAAATCATGTGCCGAAAGTCTTTAAAATGTATGGTCACTAACACCATATTCCCTATACGCCACTTGGCGTGACGGGGGTACTTTACTTTTTTTTTTTTACTTTTAAGAGAATGGTTTGGCAGAAGGTCAACAACAGAAATGATAAATAGCTGCCGAGATCGAAAGCTGTGGAGAGAAATGATCACCTATGCCAGTAGGCCCGGTACTTGATGATGATGATTTGCTGACGACGTTGCACTTGTCACGGAAAGTCATGAAGAACTCTAGAGCATGGTACATCGCTTTTCGCATACCTGCAGAGACTTCGGTCAAACAATAAGTTTGCAGAAAACGAATATACTCGGTCAGAACGTCGAGACAGCACCTGCCATCTTTATCGACAACTACAAACTTGATGTCGTGCTTGAGCCATCATCAACGACAAACTATTTCAGGACGTCGAGACAGCACCTGCCATCTTTATCGACATCTACAAACTTGATGTCGTGCTTGAGCCATCATCAACGACAAACTATTTCAGGACGTCGAGACAGCACCTGCCATCTTTATCGACATCTACAAACTTGATGTCGTGCTTGAGCCATCATCAACGACAAACTATTTCAGGACGTCGAGACAGCACCTGCCATCTTTATCCACAACTACAAACTTGATGTCGTGCTTGAGCCATCATCAACGACAAACTATTTCAGAACGTCGAGACAGCACCTGCCATCTTTATCCACAACTACAAACTTGATGTCGTGCTTGAGCTATCATCAACGACAAACTATTTCAGAACGTCGAGACAGCACCTGCCATCTTTATCCACAACTACAAACTTGATGTCGTGCTTGAGCTATCATCAACGACAAACTATTTCAGAACGTCGAGACAGCACCTGCCATCTTTATCGACATCTACAAACTTGATGTCGTGCTTGAGCTATCATCAACGACAAACTATTTCAGGACGTCGAGACAGCACCTGCCATCTTTATCCACAACTACAAACTTGATGTCGTGATTTGTCCATCATCAACGACAAACGACCTTTAGATACAGAAATGGACATCCGCACTGGTAAAGCTGCTACCACCTTTGGACGTCTTTCTAGGCGTGTTTGATAAAACAACAAACTGACAAATTAAAACAAAGGTTGCAGTTTACAACGCCTGCATCATCAGTATCCTTTTGTGTGGCAGCGAATCATGGACAACTTATGCAAAACAGGAGAGAATGCAAAATGCATTCCACGTGCGAAGTCAGCGCCCTATTCTTGTTATCAAATGGAAGTACCGCGTGACAAACATGGAGGTCCTCGCTACCCGGGCATCTACAAGGCTGCTCAAACAGCGTAGATTACACTGGCTTTGCCACTTACACGGCCTCGTACCAAAAGATATGTTTTATGGTCAACTAGCAAATGACATGATATGCTGGAGAAATTAAACATTGATGGCAAGGATCTGCGAATCATAAAAAAAAAACATGTACTGGCAACAAATAGCAGCTATACGATTTAACATCCAAACAGAACAATTCCAATATATAAAACAAGGAGTCAGACAAGGCTGTGTTCTGTCACCGGATTTGTTTTCACTTCACAGCGAATATATTATGAGATCAAAAGTAGACAAAAAAGGAATTGAAGTCAACGGTCATAACATAAATAATTTGCGATATGCGGATGACACAGTCTTAATAGCAGAGACAGAGAACGAACTACAAGAAATGATAGACATAATAGTAAAAGAAAGCAACAAGAAAGGTCTCAGTCTGAATAGTAAGAAAACAGAAGTAATGGTTATATCGAAGAAACAATCATCACCATCATGCAGCATAAAAATAAGCGAGACAAATATGAAACAAGTGCAACGTTTCAAATACTTGGACACAATAATAACATCAGATGGGAGATGCACCACATAAATAAAAAGCAGAATAGCTCAGGCCAAAATAGCATTTCAGAAAATGAAAAATATCTTATGCAACAAATCAATGTCAATAAAAATGAGAAAGAGAGTTCATCGGTGCTATATAGAACCAATTGTGACCTATGGAAGCGAATCATGGACAGTAGACAAACAAATGAAAAGACGACTAGAGGTCACAGAGATGGGATTTCTCAGAAGAATGTTGAAAGTTCCCTGGACAGCTAAAAAGACCAATGAGGAAGTTCTCAAAGAGGCCAACACAAAAAGGGAGCTCTTAAAAAACATCAGAAAGAAGCAATCAACATTTTTCGGGCACATCATGAGAAGAGGAAAGTTGGAATACTTGGTTACAACTGGCAAAATAAAAGGAAAGAGAGATCGACAAAGAGAGAAAATACTGGACAGCTTGGTGTCATGGCATGGAAAACAGTCAACAACAGAACTGATACGATGCACTGTAGATAGAAGATTGTGGAGGGACATGATCACCTACGCCAACCGGTATGGCACATTATGATGATGAGCAAATAACAAAAGTACTAGGGGACAAGAGATCATTGAACGCAAATAAAAAAAAAAACAACGTCGGAATCATTCCAAAAGGGATTCGAACACGGGCGTCTATGAGCATGGGGTGTACACGCTAGCCTCAACGATGCAATGACACATAACAGAGTATGTATTTACGGCAAAGATCTCTCCACAACTTGACATCGCATGCACAAAACGTACTGGACAAAGGAAACTAAATTTAGGACGATAATAAGAATACAGTAAAAATAGAAGCGAGAGTTTCAAGCTAAAAACTGTTCGACTGTCCGAGAATTTGCAGATAAAAATAACGACATAGAATTCGAGACTGACAGCGAGGGCAAACGAAGCTAATTTAGAAACGTGTGCAGTTGAATCACCAACACGAAATTGGGTATGGGAATTACCTGAGAGAATTTCAGATCGGTTCAATAACCAAATAAAGTGAAGATATCCTAATGAACTAATATGTCGATAACTCAGTAAGGCGTTGAAGATAGAAAGTAAATAGTCTTAAGCTATCATTATCTGTCGTGTTGATTCGGTTAGGTGATCACAAATATACATGTCTTCATGTTTCATCAAACGTTCTCCTTGTTGATATTCCTTCAAGCTGCGATATTTGCCTCTGCTGTAACCTCTTCCTATTTCCTTCATTATTTCCATAAAAATACTTCTTTGCCTCGAGAGTCACGATAGCTCAGTGGTTAGTGAACTGGACTACAAAGGACAAGGGGTAAGGTTCGATCCCAACCGACGGCTTCCGGGTTCACCCAGCCTTAAATGGCTACCGGATTTCTTTGCTTGGAAAGTAAAGCGGCACGGGCGTAATACCGACCACATTACCCCAAAAATCATGTGCCGAAGGTCTGTAAAATGTATGATCACTAACACCATATGGGAGCCGGGATAGCTCAGTGGTTAGTGAACTGGACTACAAATGACAAGGGGTAGGGTTCGATCCCAACCGACGGCTCCCGGGTTCACCCAGCCTTAAATGGGTACCGGATTTTTTTTCTGGGAAAGTAAAGCGGCACGGGCGTAATACCGACCACATTATCCCAAAAATCATGTGCCGAAGGTCTGTAAAATGTATGATCACTAACACCATATGGGAGCCGGGATAGCTCAGTGGTTAGTGAACTGGACTACAAATGACAAGAGGTAAGGTTCGATCCCAACCGACGGCTTCCGGGTTCACCCAGCCTTAAATGGGTACCGGATTTCTTTGCTTGGAAAGTAAAGCGGCACGGGCGTAATATCGACCACATTACCCCAAAAAGCATGTGCCGAAGGTCTGTAAAATGTATGATCACTAACACCATATGGGAGCCGGGATAGCTCAGTGGTTAGTGAACTGGACTACAAATGACAAGGGGTAGGGTTCGATCCCAACCGACGGCTCCCGGGTTCACCCAGCCTTAAATGGGTACCGGATTTTTTTTCTGGGAAAGTAAAGCAGCACGGGTGTGATACCGACCACATTACCCCAAAAATCATGTGCTGAAGGTCTGTAAAATATAGGGTCACTAACACCATATTTCCCTATACTTTACTTTTACTAACACCATATTCCCTATACGTCACTTGGCGTGACGGGGGTACTTTACTTTACTTTTACTAACACCATATTCCCTATACGCCACGGGGCGTGACGGGGGTACCTGTTAAGATGGCGTGAGTGTATTGTGTTGTTAGTTTGCGGCACAGCCGAGATATCTGTGTCTTTTGCCCGTTGGCAGAATAGATAGATTTTATTAGTAATTTTGCCCTGACAGGGGCAAGTATGACCTACCCTTCTAAGGTTTAAATTGCCAAATGGTTTTTTAACGTGCGCGTGTGCACACGGGACCTCCTTCACACCCCCTCTCCAATTATTCGAGAGGGCTAGACATTGGTTTTCACTACCCAGAGATCCGGGGGAAAGTAAAGCCACAAAGAAATTATAAAGCCACAAAGAAACTATAAAGACACAAAGAAACTATAAAGACACAAAGAAACTATAAAGACACAAAGAAACTATAAAGACACAAACAAACCAGGGGAGAGTAAAGCCACAAAGAAACTATAAAGACATAAAGAAACTATAAAGACACAAACAAACCAGGGGAGAGTAAAGCCACAAAGAAACCAGGGGAGAGTAAAGCCACAAAGAAACCAGGGGAGGGTAAAGCCACAAAGAAACCAGGGGAGAGTAAAGCCACAAAGAAACCAGGGGAGAGTAAAACCACAAAGAAACCAGGGGAGAGTAAAGCCACAAAGAAACCAGGGGAGAGTAAAGCCACAAAGAAACCAGGGGAGAGTAAAGCCACAAAGAAACCAGGGGAGAGTAAAACCACAAAGAAACTAGGGGAGAGTAAAGCCACAAAGAAACCAGGGGAGAGTAAAGCCACAAAGAAATTATAAAGACACAAAGAAACTATAAAGACACAAACAAACCAGGGGAGAGTAAAACCACAAAGAAACCAGGGGAGAGTAAAACCACAAAGAAACCAGGGGAGAGTAAAGCCACAAAGAAACCAGGGGAGAGTAAAACCACAAAGAAACCAGGGGAGAGTAAAGCCACAAAGAAACCAGGTGAGAGTAAAACCACAAAGAAACCAGGGGAGAGTAAAACCACAAAGAAACCAGGGGAGAGTAAAACCACAAAGAAACCAGGGGAGAGTAAAACCACAAAGAAAACAGGGGAGAGTAAAACCACAAAGAAACCAGGGGAGAGTAAAACCACAAAGAAACCAGGGGAGAGTAAAGCCACAAAGAAACCAGGGGAGAGTAAAGCCACAAAGAAATTATAAAGACACGAAGAAACTATAAAGACACAAACAAACCAGGGGAGAGTAAAACCACAAAGAAACCAGGGGAGAGTAAAACCACAAAGAAACCAGGGGAGAGTAAAACCACAAAGAAACCAGGGGAGAGTAAAACCACAAAGAAACCAGGCGAGAGTAAAGCCACAAAGAAATCAGGGGAGAGTAAAACCACAAAGAAATCAGGGGAGAGTAAAGCCACAAAGAAACCAGGGGAGAGTAAAACCACAAAAAAAACCAGGGGAGAGTAAAACCACAAAGAAACCAGGGGAGAGTAAAGCCACAAAGAAATTATAAAGACACAAAGAAATTATAAAGACACAAAGAAACTATAAAGACACAAAGAAACTATAAAGACACAAAGAAACCAGGGGAGAGTAAAGCCACAAAGAAACCAGGGGAGAGTAAAACCACAAAAAAACCAAAGGAGAGTAAAACCACAAAGAAACCAGGGGAGAGTAAAGCCACAAAGAAATTATAAAGACACAAAGAAATTATAAAGACACAAAGAAACTATAAAGACACAAAGAAACTATAAAGACACAAAGAAACTAAAAAGACACAAAGAAACTATAAAGACACAAAGAAACTATAAAGACACAAAGAAACTATAAAGACACAAAGAAACTATAAAGACACAAAGAAACTATAAAGACACAAAGAAACTATAAAGACACAAAGAAACTATAAAGCCACAAAGAAACTATAAAGACACAAAGAAACTATAAAGACACAAAGAAACTATAAAGCCACAACGAAACTATAAAACCACAAAGAAACTATAAAGCCACACAGAAACTATAAAGCCACACATAAACTATAAAGCCACAACGAAACTATAAAGCCACAAAGAAACTATAAAGCCACACAGAAACTATAAAGCCACACAGAAACTATAAAGCCACAACGAAACTATAAAGACACTATAAAGACACACAGAAACTATAAAGACACAAAGAAACTATAAAGCCACAAAGAAACTATAAAGACACAAAGAAACTATAAAGACACAAAGAAACCAGGGGACAGTAAAGCCACAAAGAAACCAGGGGAAAGTAAAGCCACAAAGAAACCAGGGCAGTGTAAAGTCACAAAGAAACCAGGGAAGTGTAAAGCCATAAAGAAACCAGGGGAGTGTAAAGCCACAAAGAAACCAGGGGAGAGTAAAGCCACAAAGAAACCTGGGGAAAGTAAAGTCACAAAGAAACCAGGGAAAGTAAAGTCACAGAGAAACCAAGGGAGTGTAAAGCCACAAAGAAACCAGGGGAAAGTAAAGCCACAAAGAAACCAGGGGAGTGTAAAGCCATAAAGAAACCAGGGGAGTGTAAAGCCACAAAGAAACCAGGGGAAAGTAAAGCCACAAAGAAACCAGGGGAGTGTAAAGCCATAAAGAAACCAGGGGAGTGTAAAGTCACAAAGAAACCAGGGGAAAGTAAAGCCACAAAGAAACCAGGGGAGTGTAAAGCCATAAAGAAACCAGGGGAGTGTAAAGTCACAAAGAAACCAGTGGAGAGTAAAGCCACACAAAAACCACGGATTCGAAATGAAAAATTTCCACCACCAGATTCAGACCCAGGACCTCCTAGACCGGAGGCCGACATTTTACCTCTATACCACCAAGCCAGAAGGGGAGCCGCGATAGCTCTGTGGTTAGTTAACTGGACTACAAAGGACAAAAGGTGGGGTTCGATCCCAACCGACGGCTTCCAAGTTCACCCAGCCTTGAATGGGTACCGGATTTTTTTTCTGGGAAAGTACAGCGGCACGGGCGTAATACCGACCACATTACCCCAAAAATCATGTGCCGAAGGTCTGTAAAATTTATGGTCACTAACACCATATTCCCTATGCGCAGCTTGACGTGACGTGGGCACTTTACTTTTTCTTTTACCCAGCCAAAGACATCTGCCCGCATTTACAATTAATTTTGTGCTTAAAATATTGTGGTAAAGATGAAATTATAATAATAATATATTCATCTCGTCTCAATAGCCAAGAAACGAGTAATGAGCATTACTGGTGTCTCCTGACTTCATTAGATCCTTTTAATCTCACATATTGTGGTCACATCTGAACATTACTGGTGTCTCCTGACTTCATTAGATCCTTTTAATCTCACATATTGTGGTCACATCTGAGCATTACTGGTGTCTCCTGACTTCATTAGATCCTTTTAATCTCACATATTGTGGTCACATCTGAACATTACTGGTGTCTCCTGACTTCATTAGATCCTTTTAATCTCACATATTGTGGTCACATCTGAGCTTTACTGATGTCTCCTGACTTCATTAGATCCTTTTAATCTCACATATTGTGGTCACATCTGAGCATTACTGGTGTCTCCTGACTTCATTAGATCCTTTTAATCTCACATATTGTGGTCACATCTGAACATTACTGGTGTCTCCTGACTTCATTAGATCCTTTTAATCTCACATATTGTGGTCACATCTGAGCTTTACTGGTGTCTCCTGACTTCATTAGATCCTTTTAATCTCACATATTGTGGTCACATCTGAGCATTACTGGTGTCTCCAGACTTCATTAGATCCTTTTAATCTCACATATTGTGGTCACATCTGAACATTACTGGTGTCTCCTGACTTCATTAGATCCTTTTAATCTCACATATTGTGGTCACATCTGAACATTACTGGTGTCTCCTGACTTCATTAGATCCTTTTAATCTCACATATTGTGGTCACATCTGAGCATTACTGGTGTCTCCTGACTTCATTAGATCCTTTTAATCTCACATATTGTGGTCACATCTGAACATTACTGGTGTCTCCTGACTTCATTAGATCCTTTTAATCTCACATAATGTGGTCACATCTGAGCTTTACTGGTGTCTCCTGACTTCATTAGATCCTTTTAATCTCACATATTGTGGTCACATCTGAGCTTTACTGGTGTCTCCTGACTTCATTAGATCCTTTTAATCTCACATATTGTGGTCACATCTGAGCATTACTGGTGTCTCCTGACTTCATTAGATCCTTTTAATCTCACATATTGTGGTCACATCTGAACATTACTGGTGTCTCCTGACTTCATTAGATCCTTTTAATCTCACATATTGTGGTCACATCTGAGCATTACTGGTGTCTCCTGACTTCATTAGATCCTTTTAATCTCACATATTGTGGTCACATCTGAGCTTTACTGGTGTCTCCTGACTTCATTAGATCCTTTTAATCCCACATATTGTGGTCACATCTGAGCATTACTGGTGTCTCCTGACTTCATTTGATCCTTTTAATCTCACATATTGTGGACACATCTGAGCATTACTGGCGTCTCCTGACTTCATTAGATCCTTTTAATCTCACATATTGTGGTCACATCTGAACATTACTGGTGTCTCCTGACTTCATTAGATCCTTTTAATCTCACATATTGTGGTCACATCTGAACATTACTGGTGTCTCCTGACTTCATTAGATCCTTTTAATCTCACATATTGTGGTCACATCTGAGCATTACTGGCGTCTCCTGACTTCATTAGATCCTTTTAATCTCACATATTGTGGTCACATCTGAACATTACTGGTGTCTCCTGACTTCATTAGATCCTTTTAATCTCACATATTGTGGTCACATCTGAGCATTACTGGTGTCTCCTGACTTCATTAGATCCTTTTAATCTCACATATTGTGGTCACATCTGAACATTACTGGTGTCTCCTGACTTCATTAGATCCTTTTAATCTCACATATTGTGGTCACATCTGAGCATTACTGGTGTCTCCTGACTTCATTAGATCCTTTTAATCTCACATATTGTGGTCACATCTGAGCATTACTGGTGTCTCCTGACTTCATTAGATCCTTTTAATCTCACATATTGTGGTCACATCTGAACATTACTGGTGTCTCCTGACTTCATTAGATCCTTTTAATCTCACATATTGTGGTCACATCTGAGCTTTACTGGTGTCTCCTGACTTCATTAGATCCTTTTAATCTCACATATTGTGGTCACATCTGAACATTACTGGTGTCTCCTGACTTCATTAGATCCTTTTAATCTCACATATTGTGGTCACATCTGAACATTACTGGTGTGTCCTGACTTCATTAGATCCTTTTAATCTCACATATTGTGGTCACATCTGAGCTTTACTGGTGTCTCCTGACTTCATTAGATCCTTTTAATCTCACATATTGTGGTCACATCTGAGCATTACTGGTGTCTCCTGACTTCATTAGATCCTTTTAATCTCACATATTGTGGTCACATCTGAGCTTTACTGGTGTCTCCTGACTTCATTAGATCCTTTTAATCTCACATATTGTGGTCACATCTGAGCATTACTGGTGTCTCCTGACTTCATTAGATCCTTTTAATCTCACATATTGTGGTCACATCTGAGCTTTACTGGTGTCTCCTGACTTCATTAGATCCTTTTAATCTCACATATTGTGGTCACATCTGAACATTACTGGTGTCTCCTGACTTCATTAGATCCTTTTAATCTCACATATTGTGGTCACATCTGAACATTACTGGTGTCTCCTGACTTCATTAGATCCTTTTAATCTCACATATTGTGGTCACATCTGAACATTACTGGTGTCTCCTGACTTCATTAGATCCTTTTAATCTCACATATTGTGGTCACATCTGAGCATTACTGGTGTCTCCTGACTTCATTAGATCCTTTTAATCTCACATATTGTGGTCACATCTGAACATTACTGGTGTCTCCTGACTTCATTAGATCCTTTTAATCTCACATATTGTGGTCACATCTGAGCTTTACTGGTGTCTCCTGACTTCATTAGATCCTTTTAATCTCACATATTGTGGTCACATCTGAGCATTACTGGTGTCTCCTGACTTCATTAGATCCTTTTAATCTCACATATTGTGGTCACATCTGAACATTACTGGTGTCTCCTGACTTCATTAGATCCTTTTAATCTCACATATTGTGGTCACATCTGAGCTTTACTGGTGTCTCCTGACTTCATTAGATCCTTTTAATCTCACATATTGTGGTCACATCTGAGCTTTACTGGTGTCTCCTGAATTCATTAGATCCTTTTAATCTCACATATTGTGGTCACATCTGAACATTACTGGTGTCTCCAGACTTCATTAGATCCTTTTAATCTCACATATTGTGGTCACATCTGAGCATTACTGGTGTCTCCTGACTTCATTAGATCCTTTTAATCTCACATATTGTGGTCACATCTGAGCTTTACTGGTGTCTCCTGACTTCATTAGATCCTTTTAATCTCACATATTGTGGTCACATCTGAGCATTACTGGTGTCTCCTGACTTCATTTGATCCTTTTAATCTCACATATTGTGGTCACATCTGAGCATTACTGGTGTCTCCTGACTTCATTAGATCTTTTTAATCTCACATATTGTGGTCACATCTGAACATTACTGGTGTCTCCTGACTTCATTAGATCCTTTTAATCTCACATATTGTGGTCACATCTAAACATTACTGGTGTCTCCTGACTTCATTAGATCCTTTTAATCTCACATATTGTGGTCACATCTGAGCATTACTGGTGTCTCCTGACTTCATTAGATCCTTTTAATCTCACATATTGTGGTCACATCTGAACATTACTGGTGTCTCCTGACTTCATTAGATCCTTTTAATCTCACATATTGTGGTCACATCTGAACATTACTGGTGTCTCCTGACTTCATTAGATCCTTTTAATCTCACATATTGTGGTCACATCTGAGCATTACTGGTGTCTCCTGACTTCATTAGATCCTTTTAATCTCACATATTGTGGTCACATCTGAGCATTACTGGTGTCTCCTGACTTCATTAGATCCTTTTAATCTCACATATGTGGTCACATCTGAACATTACTGGTGTCTCCTGACTTCATTAGATCCTTTTAATCTCACATATTGTGGTCACATCAGAGCTTTACTGGTGTCTCCTGACTTCATTAGATCCTTTTAATCTCACATATTGTGGTCACATCTGAACATTACTGGTGTCTCCTGACTTCATTAGATCCTTTTAATCTCACATATTGTGGTCACATCTGAACATTACTGGTGTCTCCTGACTTCATTAGATCCTTTTAATCTCACATATTGTGGTCACATCTGAGCTTTACTGGTGTCTCCTGACTTCATTAGATCCTTTTAATCTTACATATTGTGGTCACATCTGAGCATTACTGGTGTCTCCTGACTTCATTAGATCCTTTTAATCTCACATATTGTGGTCACATCTGAGCTTTACTGGTGTCTCCTGACTTCATTAGATCCTTTTAATCTCACATATTGTGGTCACATCTGAGCATTACTGGTGTCTCCTGACTTCATTAGATCCTTTTAATCTCACATATTGTGGTCACATCTGAGCTTTACTGGTGTCTCCTGATTTCATTAGATCCTTTTAATCTCACATATTGTGGTCACATCTGAACATTACTGGTGTCTCCTGACTTCATTAGATACTTTTAATCTCACATATTGTGGTCACATCTGAACATTACTGGTGTCTCCTGACTTCATTAGATCCTTTTAATCTCACATATTGTGGTCACATCTGAACATTACTGGTGTCTCCTGACTTCATTAGATCCTTTTAATCTCACATATTGTGGTCACATCCGAACATTACTGGTGTCTCCTGACTTCATTAGATCCTTTTAATCTCACATATTGTGGTCACATCTGAACATTACTGGTGTCTCCTGACTTCATTAGATCCTTTTAATCTCACATATTGTGGTCACATCTGAGCTTTACTGGTGTCTCCTGACTTCATTAGATCCTTTTAATCTCACATATTGTGGTCACATCTGAGCATTACTGGTGTCTCCTGACTTCATTAGATCCTTTTAATCTCACTTATTGTGGTCACATCTGAACATTACTGGTGTCTCCTGACTTCATTAGATCCTTTTAATCTCACTTATTGTGGTCACATCTGAACATTACTGGTGTCTCCTGACTTCATTAGATCCTTTTAATCTCACTTATTGTGGTCACATCTGAACATTACTGGTGTCTCCTGACTTCATTAGATCCTTTTAATCTCACATATTGTGGTCACATCTGAGCATTACTGGTGTCTCCTGACTTCATTAGATCCTTTTAATCTCACTTATTGTGGTCACATCTGAACATTACTGGTGTCTCCTGACTTCATTAGATCCTTTTAATCTCACATATTGTGGTCACATCTGAACATTACTGGTGTCTCCTGACTTCATTAGATCCTTTTAATCTCACATATTGTGGTCACATCTGAGCATTACTGGTGTCTCCTGACTTCATTAGATCCTTTTAATCTCACTTATTGTGGTCACATCTGAACATTACTGGTGTCTCCTGACTTCATTAGATCCTTTTAATCTCACTTATTGTGGTCACATCTGAGCATTACTGGTGTCTCATGACTTCATTAGATCCTTTTAATCTCACATATTGTGGTCACATCTGAGCATTACTGGTGTCTCATGACTTCATTAGATCCTTTTAATCTCACATATTGTGGTCACATCTGAACATTACTGGTGTCTCCTGACTTCATTAGATCCTTTTAATCTCACATATTGTGGTCACATCTGAACATTACTGGTGTCTCCTGACTTCATTAGATCCTTTTAATCTCACATATTGTGGTCACATCTGAACATTACTGGTGTCTCCTGACTTCATTAGATCCTTTTAATCTCACATATTGTGGTCACATCAATAGTCAAAACAATGTCTGAGTGGTTAGGGCGCTCAATTTATGTTTAGAAGTGTGTGGGTTCAATTACAAGAAGTGGTGGATTTCTTTTTAGGACCGACTAGGCTCTGGAGTTCACCCAGTCTTTGGAAATGAGTACCAGAAAATCTTCTGAGAAATGAAGGCGGCCTGGCATAATACCGACCATGTGACACAAAGATGTGTTGCGGCTTTAGAAAAAAATATTATCACCTACACCAGGGATGGCCAATTTCTTTCAAATGGCGGGACACTTTTTTATTATTTTTTTTTTTTTGGTGGCGGGCCACACACATAACAACATCAATACAAATAAACTTGGCATTTGTTTTAAGGTAATATTTTTGTTATTTATCGGCATTATTTGCTTACATAAATCATTTTATTGCAACAGAGTTAAAAATGCCTAGTTGATTTATAAAAATGAATAAAATTTACTATTTATATTGTTTAACAAACATGTTTTAGTTAGGTCATTTTAAAGTTGACATGTAACAAACCTTAATGAGAACAATGTGGACGTTCATGTGCAGCAACAAGTTCATCAAAGTCAATGTGTAAAGATGATGATGCTATTCGTAATAAATCCTGAAGGTGGCCATCAGTGAGTCGGTTTCTTTGTGACGATTTAATCTCCTGCATTGTTGAAAAAGCGCATTCACATATATATGTGCTTCCGAACATAGAAGTAATTTTCAAACTGAAATCACTCAATGCGGGATATTTTTCCCGTGGCACAAGTTTCCAAAAGTCAACTCCTATCTTCATCCTTGATTGGAAAAAGGGGTCACTTTGGAGGTTACATAACTCCAACTGAAAAGTGTCATGTTGTTGGAAAATGTCACACTTCATAGGGTGGTTAAACAATGCCAGTTCTGGTCGTATACCATTCAAGTCAGAAAATCGTTCATTGAATTGCTCCAATAGTTTGTCTAACATTAATACAGAAAATTTGAAATCAGTGTCACTGTGCTCCTCAATCATTTCTTTGCACGAAGGAAAATGAATGAAGTTTTCATTGGCCAGGGTAAATCTAAAAACTTTTAGCTGACTTATAAATCCATCTAGGTGTCCCACCAAATCTGAGACTGTTTGGGAACGTCCCTGTAGCTTCACGTTGAGTTCATTCATGTGCTGGGTGATATTAGTTAAAATACGCTGTTGAAATGTGGATCAGACATTTTTCTGATCAGTTCTTTGTTGGTATCATGTTTCTTCCCCAAATGCACGCGCCATGTTAATAGAACAACGCTTTACGAAGTCACCGTCACATAATGATTTTTTTTATTTCGCTATCTCTGCGCTTACAACAAATGATGCCATTAAGGAACTTGTTTATTTTGTTGTTAATGTAAACAACACTTTACTTACTCGCACCCTTAATAGGTGGAGGCGGGCTCTATACGCGGGCATTGGGTAGAGTCATCGCAGAAATAAAAAAATACATACAGTCGCCTTTGTCTACGTCTCTGGACATGCGGAAGTACGGGGGAAAGAATGAGCGGACAGGTTGGTTAGCTGTGCTGTCTGCCCTTGAAGACGGTTAACCAATGGATCGGGCGGACTTCCTCAGTGCCCTCCGAGATGTCGGAAGGGCACAGGACTTCGAGAACCATGATTCCACGTCACTCCTTCGGATGAAAGAGATGAGAGTTCAGATGAGCACAGCCAGAAAGGAAAAAAAATTAGTGGGCGTGTAAGAAGACTTACAAACCAACACAGAACTGGAATCGTCAGTCGCTGGACACTGCGGGATATGCTGAGGAGGGGATCTGAACACCTATGGACATGTTCGGAGTGTAATGATGATGACCCGCTAATAACTCAATAACTCAATAACCATAATAGGTTTGAAGGAATAATAATGAAGAGCATAGTTCTTGGAAAAGGGTGGAGAAGGGCGGCTTGGGAGACGAGTGGAACACGATATGAATAATTCGCTACGACTTCCACCCACAGAGACAGACAGCACGGTTAAATAACTGTCGAGATCGAAAGTTGTGAAGAGACATGATCACCTACGCCAGCATGCACGATACTTATTGATGACGATGATGTATCTTAAAATTAATAAAATGCAAAAAAAAAATATAAATATAAAAATGTTCAGGTTAAAATTGAATATGGCAAGACTGAAAACATGAACCGTCATGTCGTTGGTCTTGTTACAAGCATTAACTGCTGACATATAATGTACTCACACATAAATATGTACACTATCATCATCATCAAGTACCGGGCCTGCTGGCGCAGGTGATCATGTCTCTCCACAACTTTCGATCTCGACAGTTATTTATCATTTCTGTTGTTGACCTTCAGTCAAGCCATTCTCTTAAGCTGTCTGGTATCTATTCTCTTTGCTTCACTCTATCTCTTCGTCCCTCAATTTTTCCAGTTGTTACAATATATTCCAGCTGTTCTCTTCTCATTACATGGTCAACAAATGATGATTGTTTCATCCTAATATTGGAAATTAGCTCTCCTTTTGCTTTGAAATCTTTCAGAACGTTTTCACTACTCTTCTTAGCTGTCCATGGTACTCTCAGCATTCTTCTGTAAAACCACATTTCTACAGACTCCAGTGATTTTCTTGCCTGTTGTCCTATTGTCTATGATTCACATCCATATGTTAAGACTGGCTCTAGATAACATTTAAGAACTCTGTTTCTTGTTTATATTGTCAAAAATGGATTGCATAGTATCTTCTTCATTTTTTGCAAAGCTGCTTTTGTCTGAGCCATTCTGCATCTCACCTCTGTTGTACATTGCCGTCTGAGGTTAACAAAGTGTAAATAATGATGTACACTATATATGCAAGTTAACAAACTCATCAAAGAGAGACGAGATCAACAATGCTTCAATTCGCTGACGATCACACACCAATATATGGAAAAATGGAAGACCTACAAGAACACTTAAATAGACTCAACAGCACAGGCACAAAGTACAACATGAAAATCAACATCAGCAAAACATAAATCATGAATATCGCAAAAGAGAAACAGAACATCAAATTTAAATATATGCAACTAAGACAAGTAGAGGAATTTAATTACCTAGGAAGTCTAGTGACAAACGACAATTCACAAACAGCAGAAATAGACTCAAGATACAACAAAGCTTGCCAAATCATTGGACAGCTATCATCACTATTGTCCAATAAGGAAATAACTCTAGAGGCAAAAAGAGCACTATACAATACAATATTCATCCCAACGTTGTGCTACCAATGCTAGTCATAGACCCTACAGGCAAGAATAACATGCAAAATAACATCTACTGAGATTAAATGTGTCAGACGAATGACAGGAAACAGCATGAGAGATAAGATCAGAAATGAAGAACTGAGAAAAATGCTAGGAATAACCCCCGCCATAGAATATATAAAGAAACAACATATAAACTGGTTTGGCCACGTGACAAGGCAGAGAGATCAAAACAAAACACAACGAGCCTTCAACAAACTTTGCGAGAACACCAGACCAAAGGGTCGATCACGAAAAAGGATGGATTGACAGAATATTGGAAACACTAGGAAACATAACAGCAGCAGAGGCCAATAGAAGAGCAAAAAACTGCAAATTATATCTCACCTCGACGCTGAAAGGCAAATGAATAAGGCAGGAAGGTAGAAGAAGAAAAAGATAGATATTTAATTTAGCTAGAAATGTTGCATTGTGTGTAGGTTGTCACAATAGAAAACAATTTCACTGTAAGGTGAAATATAAAAGGTATTTACAAAAAAAAAAAAAAAGTTGAATGTACTAGCTTTAAGACACCTATACCCATACAGTAATGAGTTCTTATATGTTAAAAGAGTTTTTAAATGTTATGTAGAGCCAGTCTTAACATATGGATGTGAATCATGGACAATAGGACAACAGACAAGAAAATCACTGGTGTCTGTAGAAATGTGGTTTTACAGAAGAATATTGAGAATCCCATGGACAGCTAAGAAGAGTAATGGAAATGTTCGGAAAGAGGTCAAAGCAAAAGGAGAGCTAATTTCCAATATTAGGAAGAAACAATCATCATTTTTTGACCATGTAATGAGAAGAGAACAACTGGAATATATTGTAACTGGAAAAATTGAGGGACGAAGAGATAGAGGGAAGCAAAGAGAAAATATACTAGACAGCTTAAGAGAATGGCTTGGCAGAAGGTCAACAACAGAAATGATAAAATAACTGTCGAGATTGAAAGTTGTGGAGAGACATAATCACCTACGCCAGCAGGACCGGTACTTGATGATGATGATGATGATGATGACACTCATACACGCTGCAACATTATCTAGAATGTAACTAAAATACAGCTTTGAAATTTAAAAAAGACAGCTGACACACACTCACACAAACAAACGTACATAAACGCAATTCCCACATTTTGCCAGACCCCATGTTCCAAACCCAGTCACCTCTCATCCGGACCCGTGTTTGTTTTCAACTTGGCAACTGTGTGAGAAATGTGAGAAAAGATATCTGTGTGGAGCAAACTATATAGTAATTGCTCTCAATTTACGATACATTGTTAAACGATAATCATCCCTAGAGAGACGTTTCACAAAGGACCTCTTATCAAGTTTGACGTTTACCCAGCGTGTACGAAATTGCTGTTTGGGGCATTTGGCGCGAACTCGGAGATTTCTTTTGTCTCTGGCTTCAGACTTGATTACTATCAGGAAGGGCGATGGTGGCGCGTTTATTGAGGGTCCATTTGTGTTTGTGCGACACAACTAGGACCACCAGTGGATTGAAGCTTCAGGTCGTGATGAGGTCACACGTTTGTGAAAATTGCTGTGTAAATGACTTTGTCAAGCGAGTTGCCTGCCTTCAAAAATAGCGGCTCTCAGCATTTTGTAACATGGAGACATCTATTCAAAGAAGTATATATTTTTTTTACTTCTCTGCTCTTCCTCTGGAAAACTTTAGGAGCCTCGGTAGCAGAGTGGTTAGCGTGCTCGCTTCCTGAACAGAAGGGTCCGGGAATGATTTATTTATTTATTTATTTTTTTGTGGTGGTGGTGGTGGTGGTGGGGGGGGGGGGTTCGACAATGCTCTGGGGTTCACCCAGTCTCGGGGCCTCGGGAGCCTACTTGGCAAAACCACCCGACTGGGCTACCGACGTTCGGACAACCCGGTGTTCGATTCCCGCTGGGAGCGGTGTGAGTTGTACTCGTGGTTGGAAAGAAAAAAAACAAAACCTGCGGTCGACCCAGAAATGGGTACCAGGATACAACTCTGGGAAGGTGAGGAATGCCGCCTCGCACCGTGAGTTTCGATGCTTGAAGCGACACTATCCAGAAGTCTCCGAACACTTCAGGATAGGCGGCCGAGAACATATGGGTGGAAGCTCGCGTGCTAAGACGCCGATTCAATGATTCACGAAGAGTGTGTAAAAGAACTACAATGATTGACGAAGAGTGTGTAAAAGAACTACAATGATTCACGAAGAGTGTGTAAAAGAACTACAATGATTGACGAAGAGTGTGTAAAAGAACTACAATGATTGACGAAGAGTGTGTAAAAGAACTACAATGATTGACGAAGAGTGTGTAAAAGAACTACAATGATTGACGAAGAGTGTGTAAAAGAACTACAATGATTCACGAAGAGTGTGTAAAAGAACTACAATGATTGACGAAGAGTGTGTAAAAGAACTACAATGATTCACGAAGAGTGTGTAAAAGAACTACAATGATTGACGAAGAGTGTGTAAAAGAACTACAATGATTCACGAAGAGTGTGTAAAAGAACTACAATGATTCACGAAGAGTGTGTAAAAGAACTACAATGATTGACGAAGAGTGTGTAAAAGAACTACAATGATTCACGAAGAGTGTGTAAAAGAACTACAATGATTGACGAAGAGTGTGTAAAAGAACTACAATGATTCACGAAGAGTGTGTAAAAGAACTACAATGATTCACGAAGAGTGTGTAACAACTACTATGATTCACGAAAAGTGTGTAAAAGAACTACAATGATTCACGAAGAGTGTGTAACAACTACTATGATTCACGAAGAGTGTGTAAAAGAACTACAATGATTCACGAAGAGTGTGTAACAACTACTATGATTCACGAAGAGTGTGTAAAAGAACTACAATGATTCACGAAGAGTGTGTAAAATAACTACTATGATTCACGAAGAGTGTGTAACAACTACTATGATTAACGAGGCGCGTGTGTAAGAACTACTATGATTAACGAGGCGCGTGTGTAAGAACTACTATGATTAACGAGGCGCGTGTGTAAGAACTACTATGATTAACGAAGCACGTGTGTACGAACTGCAATGATTAACGAGGCGCGTGTGTAAGAACTATTATGATTAACGAGGCACGTGTGTAAGAACTACTATGATTAACGAGGCGCGTGTGTAAGAACTAGTATGATTAACGAAGCGCGTGTGTAAGAACTACTATGATTAACGAGGCACGTGTGTAACAACTACTATGATTAACGAGGCGCGTGTGTAAGAACTACTATGATTAACGAGGCACGTGTGTAAGAACTACTATGATTAACGAGACACGTGTGTAAGAACTACAATGATTAACGAAGCGCGTGTGTAAGAACTACTATGATTAACGAGGCACGTGTGTAAGAACTACAATGATTAACGAAGCGTGTGTAAGAACTACAATGATTAACGAAGCGTGTGTGTAAGAACTACTATGATTAACGAGGCACGTGTGTAAGAACTACAATGATTAACGAAGCGTGTGTAAGAACTACTATGATTAACGAGGCACGTGTGTAAGAACTACTATGATTAACGAGACGCGTGTGTAAGAACTACTATGATTAACGAGACGCGTGTGTAAGAACTACTATGATTAACGAGGCGCGTGTGTAAGAACTACTATGATTAACGAGACGCGTGTGTAAGAACTACTATGATTAACGAGACACGTGTGTAAGAACTACTATGATTAACGAGAAGCGTGTGTAAGAACTACTATGATTAACGAAGCGTGTGTAGGAACTACAATGATTAACGAAGCGTGTGTAAGAACTACAATGATTAACGAAGCGTGTGTAAGAACTACAATGATTAACGAAGCGTGTGTAAGAACTACTATGATTAACGAAGCGTGTGTAAGAACTACAATGAGTAACGAAGCGTGTGTAAGAACTACAATGATTAACGAAGCATGTGTAAGAACTACAATGATTAACGAAGCGTGTGTAAGAACTACTATGATTAACGAAGCACGTGTGTACGAACTGCAATGATTAACGAGGCGCGTGTGTAAGAACTATTATGATTAACGAGGCACGTGTGTAAGAACTACTATGATTAACGAGGCGCGTGTGTAAGAACTAGTATGATTAACGAAGCGCGTGTGTAAGAACTACTATGATTAACGAGGCACGTGTGTAACAACTACTATGATTAACGAGGCGCGTGTGTAAGAACTACTATGATTAACGAGGCACGTGTGTAAGAACTACTATGATTAACGAGACACGTGTGTAAGAACTACAATGATTAACGAAGCGCGTGTGTAAGAACTACTATGATTAACGAGGCACGTGTGTAAGAACTACAATGATTAACGAAGCGTGTGTAAGAACTACAATGATTAACGAAGCGTGTGTGTAAGAACTACTATGATTAACGAGGCACGTGTGTAAGAACTACAATGATTAACGAAGCGTGTGTAAGAACTACTATGATTAACGAGGCACGTGTGTAAGAACTACTATGATTAACGAGACGCGTGTGTAAGAACTACTATGATTAACGAGACGCGTGTGTAAGAACTACTATGATTAACGAGGCGCGTGTGTAAGAACTACTATGATTAACGAGACGCGTGTGTAAGAACTACTATGATTAACGAGACACGTGTGTAAGAACTACTATGATTAACGAGAAGCGTGTGTAAGAACTACTATGATTAACGAAGCGTGTGTAGGAACTACAATGATTAACGAAGCGTGTGTAAGAACTACAATGATTAACGAAGCGTGTGTAAGAACTACAATGATTAACGAAGCGTGTGTAAGAACTACTATGATTAACGAAGCGTGTGTAAGAACTACAATGAGTAACGAAGCGTGTGTAAGAACTACAATGATTAACGAAGCATGTGTAAGAACTACAATGATTAACGAAGCGTGTGTAAGAACTACTATGATTAACGAAGCGTGTGTAAGAACTATAATGATTAACGAAGCGTGTGTAAGAACTACAATGATTAACGAGACGCGTGTGTAAGAACTACTATGATTAACGAGGCGCGTGTGTAAGAACTACTATGATTATCGAAGCGTGTATAAGAACTACTATGATTAACGAGACGCGTGTGTAAGAACTACTGTGATTAACGAGACGCGTGTGTAAGAACTACTATGATTAACGAGGCGCGTGTGTAAGAACTACTATGATTAACGAGGCGCGTGTGTAAGAACTACTATGATTAACGAGGCGCGTGTGTAAGAACTACTATGATTAACGAGGCGCGTGTGTAAGAACTACTATGATTAACGAGGCAGGATGAGCTGCAGGAAAGCATAGTTGAAGCGGCAAACTTGAACACACCGGATATGCAGCAGTCTGGTCCGAGCTAGATTATCACTTCCACACTTTCGGAGAAACTGACGGAGCACACATGCAACGTGTGTTTGTGGAGCACACATACAACGTGTGTTTGTGGATTACCAGCCGATATCACGTGAAACTATTACGTGACCCAAGTGTAGCCACAATTATGTATGACATTTATTTTTAAAAGTCACATTCTATTCTGCTTTCTTCTTTCCTTCCTCATTTGTCTTTAAGTGTCGAAGGGAGATATAATTTGCTGTCTTTTGCTTTTATGTTCGCCGCTGCTGCTGTTATCCTTCCTAGTGTCTCTAATATTCTGTCAATCCATCTCTTTTGTGGTCGGCCCTTGGGTTTGGTGTTCCCGCAAAGTTTATTGAAAGCTCGTCGTGTTGTGTTTTGATCTTTCTGCCTTGTCACCTGGCCAAACCATTTTATCTGTTGTTTATTTATATATTTTATTGCGCAGGTTATTCCTAACTTTTTTCTTAGTTCTTCATTTCTGATCTTATATCTCAGACTATTTCCTGTCATTCGTCTAACATATTTCATCTCAGTTGAGGTTATTTTTTTTATTGTTCTTACATCTAGGGTCCAAGACTGGCATTGGTAGCAAAACGTTGGGATGAAGATTGTATTGTACAGTGCCCGTTTTGCCTCTAGGGTTATTTCCTTGTTGGACAATAGTGGTGATAGCTGTCGATTTATTTGACAAACGATGTCACATTCTATTCCTGTTGGAAAATAGTGGTGATCACCATCATGTGCCATACCGGTTGGCGTAGGTGGCATTGGTCTTTCTAGCTGTCCAGGAAACTTTCAATATTCTTCTGAGAAATCCCATCTCTGTGGCCTCTAATCGTCTTTTCATTGCTTTGTCTACTGTCCATGATTCGCTTCCATAGGTCAGAATTGGTTCTATATAGCACCGATGAACTCTCTTTCTCATTTTTATTGACATAGATTTGTTGCATAAGATATTTTTTTCATTTTCTGAAATGCCAAGATATAGTGGTGATAGCTGTCGAATTATTTGACAAACGATGTCACATTCTATTCCTGTTGGAAAATAGTGGTGATAGCTGTCGAATTATTTTTATAAGCGTTGTCCCATTCTATTTATGATTGACAATAGACCTTGTAGTATACTCCAGTTACGTGAAACGGAGAATTCTTGAAGCCGAGGTTCGAGACATACCTTTCCAATATCAAAGCAGAATCAAAAAAAAAGTCCAGTTCTCCATCATGCAACATATTACCTTCAGTAACTCACTCAGCTCGGCGAGCAACCTGTTCCCAGCTGGGTCGATATGACAATGTCAGGGCGGACTCAAAATACGCGTTCGCTACGTCATCGCTGTAATCACAAGGCAAGTCACGTTCTCAAATGATTAACAGAAGCGGTAGTGGAGAGAAGACGGAGTGGAAAAATAACAAGAAGAATATAAGAAAATAAGAAGAAGAAGAAAGGAAGAATAATAAGGAAGAAGAAGAGTGGAAGAAGACGACAGGAGGAAGAAGGAATGAATTGCGGGAGAATAAGTAAGGAAGTCGAGGAAGAAAAATACGAATAATAATAAGTGAAAGTAAAGTACCCCCGTCACGCCAAGTGGCGTATAGGGAATATGGTGTTAGTGACCATACATTTTACAGACTTTCAGCACATGATTTTTGAGGTAATGTGGTCAGTATTACGCCCGCGCCGCTTTACTTTCCCAGAAAAAAATCCGGTACTCTTTTAACGCTGGGTGAGCCCGGAAGCCGTCGGTTGGGATCGAACCCTACCCCTTGTCCTTTGTAGTCCAGTTCAACGAATAATAATAATAAACATAAAAAGACGAAGAAGGAGAAGAAAAACAGGATAAATGAAGAAGAAATGAGGCAGAATAAGAAAAAGATGAAGGAGAAGCAGGAATAAAGATCTGGGAAAATAAGTATGAAAGACAAAGAAGAAAAACAATAATATAAAAAATGTAGAATAATGCAGACGAAGAAGAAATGGGGGAGGAAAGGAAGGTGAAGAGATGAAAATAAAAAAAAAGAAAAGAAAAGAAGAATGTGAAGAAAATAAGGAAAGGGTAACAAAGAAAGAAAAAAGAAGATGAAACGAAGAAGAAAGCAAGAACAACAAAGGAAGAAGAAGAAATGAAGAGGAAGAATATGATGCAGAAGGAGAAAATAATAATAAGTAGATGATGCAGAAGAAGAAATAATAAGTAGATGATGCAGAAGAAGAAATAATAAGAAGATGATGCAGAAGAAGAAATAATAAGAAGATGATGCAGAAGAAGAAAACAAGAAGAAGACGATAATGCAGAAGAAGAAAACAAGAAGAAGACGATAATGCAGAAGAAGAAAACAAGAAGAAGACGATAATGCAGAAGAAGAAAACAAGAAGAAGACGATGATGCAGAAGAAGATATAACCCTCCGTGACAGAATTCCAGCAAGCTCAAATAAAGCCAAATTTAACAACTTTCGTATTTTGTCTAGCTACGGCTAGGCCACTTGCACCTGCAGTCATTTAAGGCCATACATAAAGTTGTATGCATAATTAAATTAGGCTGGCACGAAGTAAAAATCTGGTCAGGTGTGCCATTGCAAAATGAAGTTCAAATTGGGTTTTTATGTTTCCTTTTTTAATCTTTAAAGTTAATAATGGCTGTATGAACGGGATAACAGAACGAGTTAAAGATAGGTTGAATGTGAAATAGGACGTGAATAGACCATTCCTTTATAGAGGGAGAGGAAGACGGAAAGAGAGGAAGAGTGGAAGAGGGAAGGAGAGGAAGAGAGAAAGAGAGGAAGACACGAAAGGGGGAAAAGGTAGAGAGAAAGAAAGAGAGAAATAAAAAGAGAAAAAACAAAAGAGAAATACATATATTTATACAATATATGTAAGAACTACTATGATTGACGAAGTGTGGGTGTAAGAACTACTATGATTGACGAAGTGTGGGTGTAAGAACTACTATGATTGACGAAGTGATGGTGTAAGAACTACTATGATTGACGAAGTGTGGGTGTAAGAACTACTATGATTGACGAAGTGTGGGTGTAAGAACTACTATGATTGACGAAGTGTGGGTGTACGAACTACTATGATTGACGAAGTGTGGGTGTAAGAACTACTATGATTGACGAAGTGTGGGTGTAAGAACTACTATGACTGACGAGGCTCGTGTGTAAGAACTACTATGACTGACGAGGACTCTATATGATGATATCAATATAATTGATTAGTAGTGTATAGATTCGTGTATTGTATTAATGGAAAGAAGAGATGAAAGTTGGAATACTTGGTTACAACTGGCAAAATACAGGGAAAAGGAGACCGCGGACTACAAACAGAGAAGAAATTATATAGCTTGGTGTTATGGCATGGGAAACAGTCAACAGCAGTACTGAAACAACGCACTGTGGATAGAAAATTGTGCAAGGGCATGATCGTCTACGACAACCGCTATGGTACACGATTCTTCCACGTCTTCTACCTTTCAGCTCCCTGTGGAGCATAGGTCTTCAACAAACACTTTCAGCTCCCCGTGGAGCATAGGTCTTCAACAAACACTTTCAGCTCCATGTGGAGCATAGGTCTTCAACAAACACTTTCAGCTCCATGTGGAGCATAGGTCTTCAACAAACACTTTCAGCTCCCCGTGGAGCATAGGTCTTCAACAAACACTTTCAGCTCCATGTGGAGCATAGGTCTTCAACAAACACTTTCAGCTCCATGTGGAGCATAGGTCTTCAACAAACACTTTCAGCTCCATGTGGAGCATAGGTCTTCAACAAACACTTTCAGCTCCATGTGGAGCATAGGTCTTCAACAAACACTTTCAGCTCCGTGTGGAGCATAGGTCTTCAACAAAAACTTTCAGCTCCATGTGGAGCGTAGGTCTTCAACAAACACTTTCAGCTCCGTGTGGAGCATAGTCTTCAACAAACACTTTCAGCTCCATGTGGAGCATAGGTCATCAACAAACACTTTCAGCTCCGTGTGGAGCATAGTCTTCAACAAACACTTTCAGCTCCCTGTGGAGCATAGGTCTTGAACAAACATTTTCAGCTCCCTGTGGAGCATAGGTCTTCAACAAACACTTTCAGCTCCCTGTGGAGCATAGGTCTTCAACAAAAACTTTCAGTTCCTTGTGGAGCATAGATCTTCAACAAACACTTTCAGCTCCCTGTGTAGCATAGGTCTTCAACAAACACTTTCAGCTCCCTGTGGAGCATAGGTCTTCAACAAACACTTTGCAAGTCGTTCTGTTTCTTATCATTCTTCTAAGATCATTCCATGTTTTCCCCATCACCTTCATCTCTGCTTCCATCTGTCTTCTCTAAGAATTCTTTGGTCTTCTTTTTTTTCCCCCTGGGGATTCCAAAAAAACGGGCCTGTTGTGTAATACTCTCAGTTGGCTTCAGCAGCGCGTATCCTATCAGCGCCATCGTCTTCGCTGTATCTCTTTATCCACTGGTATTTGACTGGTACATTTCCATAATTCTATTTTAGTGATTTTGTCCTGCCATTTCCATCCTTTTATTCTGCGTAAGCATCCATTAATGAAAGTCTGTATCTTCATGATTGTAATTTTTGTTGTTCTCCATGTTTGACAGCCATATAATAGGACTGACTTAACATTATAGTTGAACATTTTTATTTTAGTATTTAACCCAATTTCTTTGGACTTCCATATGTTTCCCAGTGCAACAAATGCTCCTCTTGCTTTTGATATCTTTACTTTGGTATCATTTTATGTTCCTTCCTCTTTGTCTATATTACAAAAATAATAATAATGGCACATGATAGTGATTATATAAATAAATAACAGTGTTAGAAGCACGGTGACCGCGACAGAGTTAGTTGTAGGAAGACCACTGGTTGGTCTCGAGGCAGGACGCTGGCCTCGAGACAGAGAGGTTGTGGGTTCAAATCCCGGCTGTACCGGTTGGAATTTTTATTTATGATTTCTCTCTGCGGCAACCACCCCCTGGTCTCAGCAGCGAGGCCCGGCTTGAAACGTCAATTACTACATCGACGGAAAAAAATATGAGTACCTCCGAAGCCGGAGTTATCTGCCTGTGCGGCGAGGGACCCCTGTGTGTACAACACACGGCTGCCAGGGAAAAAATGGATTAACACGCAAAATTTAGTTCCTAGTTTCTAGGGGATTCGTCACAGGTAAAAGCTGGCGAACGAAGAAAAAAAAAAGAAGAAGAAAAATATTCTGTGCTCTGAGGTTACGGTGACCTGATCTGGCCTGAAGATTTTGGTCTCTTCATGTCTGCCGAGGGAGCCGTGACAGCTCAGTGGTTAATGAACTGGACTACAAAGGACAAGAGGTAGGGTTCGATCGCAACCGACGGCTTCCGGTTAATCCAGCCTTTAATGGGTACCGGATTTTTTCTGGGAAAGTAAAGGGACACGTACGTAATACCGACCACATTACCCCGAAAATCATGTGCCGAAGGTCTGTAAAACAAGTTATGGTCACTAACACCATATTCCCTATACGCCACTTGGCGTGACGGGGGTACTCTATACTTTTTTTTATGCCTGCTGAGCTTGTTTAATCTGTCATGATCTCGATCCTATCTTCCATATAACTCTTATATTTATGTTGTCCTAGCTTGTTTAATCTGTAATAATTTCGATCCTATCTTTCATATAACTCTCATATTTATGTTGTCCTAGTTTGTTTAATCTGTCATGATTTCGATCCTATCTTCCATATAACTCTCATATTTATGTTGTCCTAGCTTGTTTAATCTGTCATGATTTCGATCCTATCTTCCATATAACTCTCATATTTATGTTGTCCTAGCTTGTTTAATCTGTCATGATTTCGATCCTATCTTCCATATAACTCTCATATTTATGTTGTCCCAGCTTGTTTAATCTGTCATAATCTCGATCCTATCTTCCATATAACTCTCATATTTATGTTGTCCTAGCTTGTTTAATCTGTCATGATCTCGCTCAAATTTTTCACACAAGTCTCTCCATCCTGTTTTCCTAACCTGCTTAAGCAGTCGCGTTCTGGCTCATATTTTCCATCTCATAATCCTGTTTTCATAACCTGTTTAAGATGCCATGTTCTGGCTCATATTTTCTACCTCATAATTCTTTTTCCTAGTTTGTTTCAGGATAATCGTTATTTTCTGGAATCTCTGGGCTTGGTTGAACTGTTCAATGCTCCAACCTGGTTGAACTGATAACCATCCCTGCATCACCGCGGATAACCATCCCTGCATCACCGCGGATAACCATCCCTGCATCACCGCGGATAACCATCCCTGCATCACCGCGGATAACCATCCCTGCATCACCGTGGATTACCATCCCTGCATCACCGCGGATAACCATCCCTGCATCACCGCGGATAACCATCCCTGCATCAACGCGGATAACCATCCCTGCATCACCGCGGATAACCATCCATGCATCACCGCGGATAACCATCCCTGCATCACCCCGGATAACCATCCCTGCATCGCCGCGGATAACCATCCCTGCATCACCGCGGATAACCATCCCTGCATCACCGCGGAAAACCATCCCTGCATCACAGCGGATAACCATCCCTGCATCACCGCGGATAACCATCCCTGCATCACCGCGGATAACCATCCCTGCATCACCGCGGATAACCATCCCTGCATCACCGCGGATAACCATCCCTGCATCACCGCGGATAACCATCCCTGCATCACAGCGGATAACCATCCCTGCATCACCGCGGATAACCATCCCTGCATCACCGTGGATTACCATCCCTGCATCACCGCGGATAACCATCCCTGCATCACAGCGGATAACCATCCCTGCATCACTGCGGATAACCATCCCTGCATCACCGCGGATAACCATCCCTGCATCACCGCGGATAACCATCCCTGCATCACCGCGGATAACCATCCCTGCATCACCGCGGATAACCATTCCTGCATCACAGCGGATAACCATCCCTGCATCACCAACGATAACCATCCCTGCATCACCAACGATAACCATCCCTGCATCACCAACGATAACCATCCCTGCATCACCAACGATAACCATCCCTGCATCACCAACGATAACCATCCCTGCATCACCAACGATAACCATCCCTGCATCACCAACGATAACCATCCCTGCATCACCAACGATAACCATCCCTGCATCACCAACGATAACCATCCCTACATCACCAACGATAACCATCCCTGCATCACCAACGATAACCCTCCCTGCATCACCAACGATAACCATCCCTGCATCACCGCGGATGACCACCCCTGCATCACCAACGATAACCATCCCTGCATCACCGCGGATAACCATCTTCCTTCAAAATCATATGATGGGACAGGTGGCGTGAAAAGTCGAGGGAAGAAACATCGTGGCAACCGGTTGTTTGAAAACAAACGAAGAAGGTTATTTCAACAGTCATCTCAGTTTGTTAGTCTGTCCATAGTACTAAAACACAGCCACCTCTACAACAGTAATGTCGGGCAATAGCTATGGTTAGTCGAAGGCTCCGGGTATCGCCGCAAACGAATTAAAATCCATAATTGTTCAACAGCCCGTGCCAGTGGAATCATCCGAATTAAAACTGATCTCATTGAAGGATCCAAACAAAGAAAGTCCCCATCATAGCAACTGCAGCACACGCCAAAAGACATAAGGCGAAATCGCACAGAAAGTGAATGCAGCTGAACTGTCCTACGTCATACGATATTAGAATTTCGCATGCAATCGGAATATCGATAAACGGTCAGGCTGAACAAACACAGCTCTCGGTGTGCACAGAGCTCTAAACTCAGTAGCTCCGGCAGCAAGCTGGATTAGGGATATGAGGAACTGCAACTAGGAACACTTTTCAGAATGAGCTTCAATGGTTCCTGTCGCCTATCCGCTATATTGACCGGAAGTCAGGGAATATTTTAAAGTTATTTTCGTGGCGCTCCCCACCCCCCTCTAATTCTTCTTCTTCTTTCCTTCCTCATCTGCCTTTCAGCGTCGAGGGGAGATATAATTTGCGGACGTCTGCTCTTCTGTTCGCCTCTGCTGCTGTTATGTTTCCCAGTGCTTCTAATATTCCATCGACCCATCTTTTTCGTGGTCGACCCTTGGGTCTGGTTTTTTCACAACGTTTGTTGAAGGCTCGTTGTGTTGTGTTTTGTTCTTTCTGCCTTGTCATGTGGCCAAACCATTTTATCTGTTACTTCCTTGTATATTCTATGGCGGGGGCTATTCCTAGCTTTTTTCTCAGTTCTTCATTTCTGATCTTATCTCTCAGACTGTTTCCTGTCATTCGTCTAACACATTTCATCTCAGTAGAGGTTATTTTTCTTATTGTTCTTGCATCTAGGGCCCAGGTCTGGCATTGGTAGCACAACGTTGGGATGAAGATTGTGTTGTATAGTGCTCGTTTTGCTTCCAGAGTTATTTCCTTGTTGGACAATAATGGTGATAACTGTCCATTGATTTAGATAAGCTTTGTTGCATCTTGATTCTATCTCTGCTGTTTGAGAATTATCGTTTGTCATTAGACTTCCTAGGTATTTGAATTCCTCTACTTGTTTTAGTTGCCTGCCTTCTATAGTTATGTTGATGTTCTGTTTATTTTTTGCCGACATTCATAACTTCTGTTTTGTTGATGTTGATTTTCATGTTGTATTTTGTTCCTCTCTAATTTAAAAAATGAAAATTGCCATATATGTTTTCGATCAGGGACTCCTTTGCAAGCATTGCATAAATTAGGACTAGTCCTGCGGTACACGAATGTTAATAAGCCTGACAAATGCGTTTTCACGGCAACAATATATGGCAGTGGACTGTCTTCCATTGCCTACATATCCGCTCATTAAATGAAAGAAGGACTTCAAGTACTGGTGCGCTAATAGTGAATAATAACGAACGGAAGAATAATGAAAATAACAAAGAATAAGATCATAATCATTATTATAATCAAGTACGATGACTGTTGGCGTAGGTGATCATGTCTCTTTACAACCTTTCATCTCGACAGTTATCATTTCCGTTGTTGACATTCTGCCAAGCCATTCTCTTAAGCTGTCTGGTATTTTTTCTATTTGTTTGCCTCTATCTCTTCGTCCCTCAACTTTCCAAGTTGTCTCAATGTATTCCAACTGTTCCCATCTCGTTACATGGCCACAAAAATGATGATTGTTTCTTCCTAATATTGGAAATTAGCTTTCTTTTTGCTTTGGCTTCTTTCAGAACATTTTCATTACTCTTCTTAGCTGACATGGTATTCTCAACATTCTTCTGTAAAACCACATTTCTACAGCCATCAGTCAATTTCTTGTTTGTTATCCTATTGTCCATGATTCATATCCATATGTTACGACTGGCTCTACATAACATTTAAGAACTCTTTTTCTTGTATAATATAAGAATGCTAAAAAGAATAAGATAAAAGGCCGAGTTGGATTCCTGATGGAAGCAGTGTGAATTGTACTCGTGGGTGGAAAAAAATACCCCCTCGGTCGACCCAGCCGCTAACAGAACCAGGGTGGTAGTATTCTGAGATGGTGAGAAATGCCGCCTCGCATTGTGAGTTTCGATGCTTAAAGCGACACTATCCAGAAGTCTCCGAACACTTCTGGATAGGCGGACGATCACATTTTGGTGAAAACTCGCGTGCTAAGCACCGATTCAAGCCTCGCATTTTACCTTTACATTTTATGAAGTGGCCAGAAACACAACAGGCCGCCCAACTTCCCAAGGAAAAAAAAAACCCTATTACACATTTCTTGAGACTGGGTAAATGCCAGAACTGAAAGATGGAAGAAGAAAAAAAACAATCGCCCAATCTGGGAACTAAATAACATCTAGGCTGACAATTAGGGTATGGTCGTTTCTGTTTTAAATAAACATGTCCCTATCAGTCCCGACGGTTCTATAATAAGGTGATTTTTTTCCTTCTTGTTTTTATTTAAATAACAACAAAATACAGAAATAACTATGCCATGTTATTCTTCTTCTTCCTTTCAGCTCCCAGTGGAGCATGGGTCTTCAACAAACACTTTCCAAGTCGTTCTGTTTCTTGTAATTCTTTTAAGATCATTCCATGTTTTCCCCATCATCTTCATTTCTGCTTTTATCTGTCTTCTCCAAGAATTCTTGGTCTTCCTCTTTGTCTTTTCCCTTGGGGATTCCAAAAAAGGAACTGTTGTGTAACAGTCTCAGTTGGCTTTCACAGTGTGTGTCCTATCCAGCGCCATCGTCTTCGCTGTATCTCCTTATCCACTGGTATTTTTCTATGTTAGTAAATTTGTCCTGCCATTTCCATCCTTTTATTCTGCATCTTCACGATTGTAATTTTTGTTGTTCTCCATGTTTCACAGCCATATAATAGGACTGACTTAACATTGGAGTTGAACATTTTTATTTTGATTAATTATAAATCATAACGTGAAATCGTATGTCCCGTATATCAGTAATGTGTATAATAATGAGTTATATCAATGCTGTGTCATTGAGTGTGATAAGTTATATGGTTACTGTGTTGAAAGATGATTTATAAGATAGATGATTTCATAGAAATATTCACATTAGGATTGTGGTGAAATATTCATGGTGGGATTGTGGTGAAATATTCATGGTAGGATTGTGGTGAAATATACATGGTAGGATTGTGGTGAAATATTCATGGTAGGATTGTGGTGAAATATTCATGGTAGAATTGTGGTGAAATATTTATGGTAGAATTGTGGTGAAATATTCATGGTAGAATTGTGGTGAAATATTCATGGTAGAATTGTGGTGAAATATTCATGGTAGAATTGTGGTGAAATATTCATGGTAGAATTGTGGTGAAATATTCATGGTAGGATCGTGGTGAAATATTCATGGTAGGATCGTGGTGAAATATTTATGGTAGGATTGTGGTGAACAATTCACGGTAGGATTGTGGTGAAATACTTATAATACGACTGTGGCGAAATTCTATCTATTCTATCTACATCTATGTTTACCTAAAAGTGCGCATGGGATCTGTTATGTTAAGTCAGTTAAATATATGCATGGACTTAAACTTTGAACAAAATAGTTTTACTTGCATGGGTTAGAAGAGAAATATTTCACTGACCAATCCTCGTCTGTTCCGTTCTTGTCTCAAAGAAAAATGACCGCAGCAATCGTAGTGTAAGTAGTAACTGTAGTAGTAGTAGTAGTAGTAGTAGTAGTAGATGTACTAGTAACTGTAGTAGTAGTAGTAGTAGTAATAGTAGTAGTAGTAGTAGCAGCAGTAGTAGTAGTAGTAGTAGTAGTAGCTGTACCAGTAACTGTAGTAGTAGTAGTAGTAGTAGTAATAGTAGTAGTAGTAGTAGCAGTAGTAGTAGTAGTAGTAGTAGTAGTAGTAGTAGTAGTAGTAGTAGTAGTAGTAGTAATAGTAGTAGTAGTAGTAGCAGCAGTAGTAGTAGTAGTAGTAGTAGTAGTAGCTGTACCAGTAACTGTAGTAGTAGTAGTAGTAGTAGTAGTAGTAGCTGTACTAGTAACTGTAGTAGTAGTAGTAGTAGTAGTAGTAGTAGTAGTAGTAGCTGTACTAGTAACTGTAGTAGTAGTAGTAGTAGTAACTGTAGTATTAGTAGTAATAGTAGTAGTAGTAGTAGTAGTAGCTGTACTAGTAACTGTAGTAAAAAAGTAGCAGTAGTAGAATTAGGAGCTGTATTATTATTAGCAGTAGTAGCTGTACTAGTAGTACATCTGTAGTAATAGTAGTAGCTGTATTAGTGATAGTAGTAGCTGTATTAGTGACAGTGGTAGCTGTATTAGTGTTAGTAGTAGCTGTATTAATGATAGTAGTAGCTGTATTAGTGATAGTAGGAGCTGTATTAGTGATAGTAGTAGGAGCTGTATTAGTGATAGTAGGAGCTGTATTAGTGATAGTAGTAGGAGCTGTATTAGTGATAGTAGGAGCTGTATTAGTGATAGTAGTAGGAGCTGTATTAGTGATAGTAGGAGCTGTATTAGTGATAGTAGTAGGAGCTGTATTAGTGATAGTAGTAGGAGCTGTATTAGTGATAGTAGGAGCTGTATTAGTGACAGTGGTAGCTGTATTAGTGTTAGTAGTAGCTGTATTAATGATAGTAGTAGCTGTATTAGTGATAGTAGGAGCTGTATTAGTGATAGTAGTAGGAGCTGTATTAGTGATAGTAGTAGGAGCTGTATTAGTGATAGTAGGAGCTGTATTAGTGATAGTAGTAGGAGCTGTATTAGTAATAATAGTACTTGTGGCTGTAGTAGTTGTAGCTGTAGTAGTTGTAACTGTAGTAGTTGTAACTGTAGTAGTTTTAACTGTAGTAGTTGTAACTGTAGTAGTATCTGTAGTATTAGTAGTAGTAAATGTTGTATAAACTATAGTGGTAATAGCTGTAGAAGTAGTAGTGGTTGTAGGTGCAGAAGTAGTAGTATTGGTAGCAGTAGTAGTAGTAGTAGTAGTTATAGTAGCAGCTGCGGAAGTTGTAACTGTAGTAGTTGTAGATGTAGTAGTATCTGTAGTAGTAGTAAATGTAGTATTAGCTATAGTAGTAATAGCTGTAGAAACAGTAGTGGTTGTAGTTGCAGAAGTAGTAGTATTGGTAGCTGTAGTTGTCGTAGTTATAGTAGCAGCTGTGGCAGTAGTAGTAGTAGTAGTAATCGTAGTAATAGTAGTAGTAATAGTAGTAATAGCTGTAGTGGTGGTAGTAGTAGTAGTAGTAATAGCAGCAGCTGTAGTAGTAGTAGAAGTAGTTATAGTAACATATGTAGTAGTAGTAGTAGTAGTAATAGTAGTAGTAATAGTAGTAGTAATAGTTGTAGCAACTGTAGTACTAGTGGTTATAGTAGCAGCTGTAGTAGTAGTAGTAGTAATAGTTGTAGTAGTTGTAGTGGTAGTAACATTGTCATTATTATATAGGGTCGCGGCTGTCAGGAATAACCCAAAGTTTTTGATATTTTCAGCTTTTGACATGGATGAGCAGTTGTAGGTAAAATGAAGTGAACCGTCTCGTACACAGAAATCTATAGTTTTAATGAGACATATGGGCTGCGAACGAAATCCCAAATCACCCAAAGTTTTTGACGTCATCAGCTATGTGAGCAGACGTCGCTTTTAACAACAACCGCCCCTACTCGCAAAGATGGAAACATTGGGGGATTCTTTCCAACCCGCGGACTTTTATTGAACAAAAGATTGAAGACACGTCTAACACTTTGGGTTATATCTAGATTTCCCTTCTCACCCTCAGGCCTTAGGAAAACCACAGCAGACTATAGATTTATTAAGGCTCGCGTGGAGAAAATAAAACGGGAAAACACGCCAACTAGAGTGACGTTATCAACTACAGAAGTTACAGACGGATGACGTCACTCTACCCACGATAACCCTTACTCGCAAAGCTGAAACCGTCACGATAGTTGGAGATTTTCCGGGAATCCTATCTCAGCCCGTAGGCCTAAGAAAATGTTCCCTACCGTTTGGCTTCTTGTGGCAAGGCGTTGTGCCAAGGAGTACAGGTTCGATCCTGCTTCAGACCATATATTTTTCTTTGTTTTTTGTTTTTTCTGTTGTTGATTATTTGTCATTTTTTCCGAGTGCTGTGAACATATCTTCTCTTCCTATGATTCGCAAAATTATCACCTCGGAAGTTTCTGTCTATAATAGTAAAAAAAAAAAAAGTAAAGTACCCCCGTCACGCCAAGTGGCGTATAGGGAATATGGTGTTAGTGACCATAAATTTTACGGACCTTCCGTACATGATTTTCGGGGTAATGTGGTCGGTATTACGCCCGTGCCGTTTTACTTTCCCAGAAAAAACCCGGTACGCATTAAAGGCTGGGTGAACCTGGAAGCTGTCGGTTGGTTTCGAACCCTACCTCTTGTCCTTTGTAGTCCAGTTCATTAACCACTGAGCTTTCGCGCGCTCTCTCTATAATAGTATTCATTTATTATTATTTGTCTCCGCTAAGAAAATATAGATGACTGTGGTTAGTCTAATCAGGACTCTCTTGAACAGTAAGTGAATGCACTAGCCAGTCTGATCATAGGAAGTAAAGGTAAAGTACCCCCGTCACGCCAAGTGCCGTGTAAGGAATATGGTGTTAGTGACCATCATTTTTACAGACTTCGGCACATGATTTTTGGGGTAATGTGGTCAGTAATAATCAATAACCTAAGATATGCTGATGATACTGTACTACTAGCAGAAAATCCTAAAGATCTACAACAATTACTTAATGAAATAAACATGGCAAGCAAGAAATATGGACTAGATATGAATATCAAAAAGATTAAAACTATGATCATAAACAAAGAAAATACTCAAAACCCACAAGTGGATATCAAAATTGAAGGAATAGACCCGGAGACAGTTCAGAACTATAACTACCTTGGACATACTATAACCAGTGATGGAAAATGTACAACAGAAATAAACAAAAGGAATATGAATGGCAAAAAATAATTTTAATGTCATAAAGAACATACTAACATCAAAACAAATAACACCAGGGCTAAAACTAAGATTAGCAAAATGTTATGTCTTCTCAACATTCCTATATAGTGCAGAAACATGGACATTAGACAAGAAAACAGAACATTGAATTGAAGCCTTTGAAATGTGGATTTATAGAAGAATAGGTAGAATTGGATTGAAGGAAAAGAAAACAAATGATGAAGCCTTAAAACAACTAAAAATGAAAAGAGAACTATTAAACACTATTCAAACATGACAAATGCGATTTTTGAGCCATGTTACACAACAGCCTATTAAAAGTAATCCTGGAGGGGAAAATACAAGGTAAAAGAGGCAGAGGCAGACCAAGACTAACATGGACGAGTAACATCAAAAGATCGACAAACCAGCCTACGACAACCTGCACCATCAAAGCAAGAGACAGAACAGAATGGCGCTCCATAGTAGCCAACCTTCATTGCAGAGATGGCAATCGATAATGAGGATGATGATAACGTCCGTGCTGCTTTACTTTCCCAGAAAAAATCCGGTACCCATTTAAGGCTGAATTAACCCGGAAGCCGTAGGTCAGAATCGAACCCAACCTCTTATCCTTTGTAGTCCAGTTCACTAACCACTGAGCTATCGTGGCTCCCTAATCTGACACGGCAGCTACTAAATGTTGAGGGATGGATTCCTCCAACAAATGGCTTCAGCTACCTGCTCGGTCCCTATATCTGAGTGGCAGTGTACAAAGCGTTCGGCTTCTCGTGGCAAGGCGCAGTGCCATGGAGTACGGGTTCGATCCTGCTTCGGACCATATATTGTTCTTTGTTTTTTTCTGTTGTTGTTTATTTGTCATTTTTTCCGAGTGCTAACACATACCTTTTCCTTCTATTATTCCCTCGGTCCCTATATCTCATATTCGTGATACCAAAGTCGCTCTCCTATTTCCTTCTCTCGTGGAATAATACATTTAATGGATTTACCACACATACGTTTTTCTGTTCTGTTTCATGAAAATAAGTAGCTATGACTCGTTTGGACACACCCACTAATTGTAAACGGCATACTATAACACGAAGCTAACTATTCAAACTACCAAGCCCAAGGTCGAGGGCAGGTGAGTGAATGAGATTGAACTGGCACGACATGAAACGGGAGGAGGGGGTTAACAAGGAGTTTTTATTGATTAGAGGTGAGTGATCTTTCGTTGCTATGGGTGAGTAATGAATGGTCAATCATTAATTGGATACGTCATGCGAGGTT